>VXCM01001427.1:188557-295198 GCA_014773175.1 Lucifuga dentata | reverse complement strand
ACGTGTGCAAGCAGGTTGGAATGGGTGGAGAAAAGTGTCAGGTGTGATGTGTGACAAAAGAGTGAATGAAAGGCAAGAATGAAAGGAAAGGTGTACAAAACGGTGGTGAGACCAGCGACGTTGTATGGCTTAGAGACAGTGGCACTGAGGAAAAGACAGGAGGCAGAGCTAGAGGTAGCAGAGACTAAAATGCTGAGGTTCTCTTTGGGAGTGACGAGGATGGATAGGATCAGGAACGAGTACATCAGAGGGACAGCGCATGTTAGATGTTTTGGAGATAAAGTCAGAGAGGCCAGACTGAGATGGTTTGGACATGTACAGAGGAGGGATAGTGAACATATCGGTAGAAGGATGCTGAGGTTGGAACTGCCAGGCAGGAGGCCTAGAGGAAGACCAAAGAGGAGATTTATGGATGTAGTGAAAGAGGACATGAAGTTAGTTGGTGTGAGAGAAGAGGAGGCAGAGGATAGGGTTAGATGGAGGCAGATGATGCGCTGTGGTGTCCCCTGAAGGGAAAAGCCGAAAGGAAAAGAAGAAGAAGAAGAACATGTACAAGAAAGCCAAGCAGAAGAATGACAAGAAGGAGGATTGGAAAGAGGATGAAGAAGGGCTACCTTACAAACACAATAATGTAAATACTTCAGTCATTCAAAAGAAAAAAAAAAAAGAAAAAAATTAAAAAAAAATCCACCTCTGTCTTTCCATAGTAATAAATAACTATGTTCAAATGTCCATTCCCTTCTTGCAGGTAAATTTAATTTCTAAAAACATTAGATATCATCACAGGGGATTTGTTCCACTGTGCCTACCACAAGTTATGGGCTCATCGCTGCCATCTGAACAGTGAAACTTCCCATCACACCTCGCTTCAGCAGGCAGACATCTTCCCTCAGGACAGCGTATGCCACTCTCACCACACAGACCTGTGAGGACATACAGTACAGCACAATTGCTACTTAATGCAGATTTAAATGGGGCTCATATGGTTCATGTAGGGTTACTGGAATCTCACACTGATATTAAATCTAAAATCAACTATCAAATCTGGGTTAAATGAGGTAGAAATAACTTCTAGGGGTGTTTTAAATGTCCATTTTATCTTTACGTTACCATGGTGTCAGTATCAATTTACAAGTGATTTTTTTTGTATGTGTGACATATTGTGATATGCATAAATATTTTTTTTTTAAATCCTTGTTTAATACAAATTAAATTTATATACATCTAAAATGCATTGTTTAATTTCTTACAAAACACAGTTGCTCCATTACAGTAATTGGCAGTTTTTGTTTTTTTTTTATTAATCCAACGTATGAATTATGTTTTTATGCTTTAGCTGCTGTGAATGGATAAGAAAACAAAATTTTAAAATGTTGATGCTGACAGAGCATTGCTTTAAAAAAAAAAAAAGAAAAAACTAGCTCCTTTTTTTTAAAAAAATTACAAAACAAAATTCCCTATTTACTTCTTAAGCAAATTTCTATGCCAGTAATATTTCTTGGCAAATTGGATATCAAATGAAATTTTTTCATACTCTGCAGTACTGATGCATTTCAATCAACACCATTCAATATCCAGCCCCACTTTAAAGCATATAGTGCCACACAGTCTGAGTGACATTCACTTTCCTGTGGTGCAGTTTTCAACCTGCCCATCCCTCTTTCTTTCCTCACCACAGTCCTGTTCATCAGAGTTATCCAGGCAGTCCTTCACTCCATTGCAGCGCAGCTCTTTGGGGATACAGATGCGGTTCAGACACATCCAGTCAGAGACCAAACATCCCTGAGTGGATGTGCAGTTTTCCTCATCAGAGCCGGAGAGACACTGGTTCTGCCCGTCACAGCGGGCCAAAGCATCAACACAGCCAGCAGAGTCCAAACATGGAAACTGACCAGGCGGGCAGACAGGAGAGTCTGGAGCTGGAGGAGGAAAAAACAAAAGGGAAGACTAAATTTATCATTTAGGGACATATGAAAGATTTGTGCATCTTGTGCAACCTTGTCTTTTAATTGCAGGACACCTTTATTCTGAATTAGTTCTATATGATAAAAATGTGGATGGCATATTCATATACAACACTGCCAATTCAATTATATATCCTCTTTTTAACTATGAAAGTTGATTGATAAGTTCTGAGCTTCCCACACAAGGAAGTAGGAAGGGCTGTAATATACAGTATATATATATATATATATATAATGCTTTTGCATATCAGCTGCATTCACTTGAGCAAAGTGATTATAACAGAGGTAATCAAGATTCTGTGAGGTTTTAAGATAGAACAGTCTAGGTGAACGTGCGGTGATTGTGCACCTGACTTCCTGCTGTTTAGTTCTTTCTATGCATGCTCAGAAATGATCGAACATCCCTTGCATGCTAGACTCACTACAAGCAAAAAAGCAAAAGGATTAAATAAAATAATAAATAAATCTGGCAAAAAAAAAAAAAAAAAAAANAAAAAAAAAAAAAAAATGTATAACTGGCAATCATGATCATGTATTTGTTCAGCATGGAAGGAGACTTACCAGTACAGTCCATTTCATCAGATCCATCCAAACAGTCTCCTTCTCCATCACACTTCCAAACATGCCGGATGCAGTTTCCATCATCACACTGCCACCGGCCATGAGGACATCCCACAATCTGGCCTACATACACAGAGACAAAACCCAGACAGGAAACAATAGTGAGGTTTAAATAAATACTGGGTCAATTGTCTATAGTCCCAGAGACCTTTCACTTGAAATGTCCACTGCATAAAGTCTGCATTAAACTAAAAATCTTTTGTTAGTTCATTTAAAAAAAAAAAAAAAAAAAAAAAAAAAAAAAAAAAAATCAAACCACATGAGCTTTTTGGACACACGTTGGTCTTCATATGTGAACAGTGACTTAGTAGCTGTTTAAGTTTGTATCTCAAATAATAAACATTTATTTGCATAAGATTAACATAGAAAGACCAGTAAAAACCGTCAAGTGTGGAAAAAGAGACAATATGACCAGAGGGGTTTGTTCATGGCCACTTCCAAACTCTACTAAGTAATCAGAATTACCAAAAAAGTACTGAAAAGTAAAAATGAAAACATGAAAGGAGAAAAACATGGTAAAACAGCCATTCAACTGCGATTTAAAGTGTTCTGTGGGACTTTAAAAAAAAAAAAAAAANTTTAAAAAAAAAAAAAAAACAGTTTTAACCAACTGAAGAGAAGAAGTTTCATGATTTCATTCCCCAGCATATAAATTTGACTTGAGCTCTACAGATAAGACGTTTGGAAAGATGAAGGATCTGAAAATAATCAAGTTCTCCGTCTCTCAGCTGTATCTAATTAAAGGCTGATATGTGGAAAAACAATGTCATAAATGAAAAGATGTTGATGCTCCTAAGATATGCTACAAAACGTTTTCATGTTGACTTTCTGTAAATGAGCAGAAATTTTATGTGGCCAGAATGACTTCCAGGCTTTACACGTTCATATCTTTCTTTTCTGATCTAAATCTAAATGAAATCTCCCAAACAACGTGCATTTGATTTGACTGAAGCAATAACGTCTTGGACAGGAACAGACACACTTAATCTCTCGAATAATGCAAAATTATATAAGAAATATCAATTAATTACCTTGAGAAATCCTCAAAATTGCCAGAAAAATCAAACAAACGAACTGGCGTAAGTCCATCACTCCGCAGCTCATTTGAGACAAACAGCGTCGTGAGAGGGAAACTTTTATCAGCTTCCGCGCCCACACAGGTGTGTTCCAACAAGTTAGATCCACATGATTAAAAATATATATATTACAAAAAAAAAAAAAAAAAAAAAAGTAAAGAAAAAACAACAAAACCAAATAAAATGAAATAAAATAAAATAAAATCTGGAAACCTCCATTCAGAGCTCAAGATGCATGAAGTGGCTCACACAAATTTTCTATAATGATGTGTGTGCGCGCGCTCGTGAGTGTGTATAGTGAGGTCAGTTGAATCGTGCAACTGGGGCTATTTTGTAATTTAAGTAAGATGTCCTAATTATGATTTTCTTAAATCTCCAATGATACAATAATTTACATCCCTAAAATTTTAGCTATAGGAACTTACAGTGTGTGAATTACACAATATTTTTTATGAATTCACCAGTTTTGAAATCCCAGGCACATAATGAGGTGCTGCCCTCTAGCAGAAATAGGCCTACAGAAAAGAAACAAAGATTGGCAATCATTACCTCATTAAAATAAAATAAAATAAAAGTTCAGCAATTTATAGTTTAAAATAAAATAAAAATTTTATATTGCCATATAAAAGAACTTTCAAAGTCAAATACCAATAGAAAACCTATACATTTCCTCAACTATTTTGATATTTTCACACGTGATGTTCAACGAAAAGAATACAGGCTTTGTAGTTAGAGGTCAATGCTTCTCTTCTTTCTTCTAGGTCAAGCGCACTTTGCCTTATGAATAGAAAAAAGCATCTTCCCTATTATGTACTTTTTATAGGCTGTATTTAACTTTATTTGTATTTTTCGATCATACACAAACAGAAAATGATCACCCCGCTCTCAAATTATGATTTAGTATTTGGTGGTGTGTTTTTGTATTATTAGCCTATTATACATAGTCATACTCCTTCTTTTTTTCTCCTTTTTACTCATCTCATACACTTTTAACATAACAGTATGATATGTTGTCAATTTATGAAAAACTTTCATATTTCTATGAAAGGATGAACCCTCAGTAGCGAGTTTTATTGGATTTCATAGCTAACTATTAAGAACATGAATTCATAGCAAATTGTACTTTTACTAATAAAATCAAATGCCATGATAACAAAAACATGTAACACACAAAATGTGTCACATTTTTCCTGCAGATAACATGTTGTGTTAAACTTTATATTTTGCCATCTTTCTTTTTTCTTTCTTTCTTTCTGTCAGGACTGAGGCACAGAGATGCTGATTAACTCCCGTGTTGACTCCTCATTAATCATGGTGATGTGTCCAGCTCGTAATCTCCTTAACTAATAGGCTAATTACTGTCATGAGTCCTTATCAAAGCTATTTCTAATACACAAAGCAGCAACAGTCAGACGCAGCACACCTCTGTCACTACAAACACTAACTGGTTTCGACACACAATGACCTTGTGACATTTATCTGATCGCAAACACTCTCTAACAATCTGCGGACTGACAGAAATCAGCAAGATGTCATAAATCCGGGTCAGAGCATCTCATCTGAGACATCTGGATCTGAACATACTATCTATGGATTTCTCCTTTGTGCTTCTTCTTCTGGCGGATTTCGTTCTGGTTCTCGCCCCGCAGTCCTTCTCTGGGAACGGCCAGGACGCGCTCTCCCGGGGAAGCGCTCCTCTCCGCCCCGGCAGCTCCAGACGCACCGTGCAGGGGTATCCAAAGAACAGACTGCCGCTCTACATGATGCTGCTGTACCGGACCATGCTGATCGAGGACCGGGGCGGGATTGTGGATGACAGAACAGGTCAGACCGAGACCAAGGACAGCTCCCCTCTGCACGACTCGGACTCTGTGACCAGCATGGTCGCGAAAAGTGAGTAAACAACATGAAATATAATTTTAAAGGGTGGGAAATTTTAAGGGTTAATTGTATTGTATTCATTTTCCTAATGGAAGCTGTGTGCAGAATATAAGACATTAGAATATTGTGGAGAATGATCTCTGACATCAGGTTTTATGTTCAGTATTCAAATCTTATTTTCCCAAAACTAGACAAAATATTCCAATCACTGAATAGTTTTTATTCAAGTATTCTATACTGAAAAGGTCATGAAAACATTATAAAATGAGAGATTAAAAATATATGTAACACGTAACTAATGCTCCTTTAGGAACATTGTTGATTTTTTAATCCTGGTTTCACTTATTAACACACATCTTCATAATGTCTTTTGATGTTCATTTATTTCACTCATCTTTAATTTAATAATTTGGTACTTTTGCACCTCAGTTTGGAAAACATGTAGGTTTTTTATTGTAGATACCACATCTCTTTTTACCTGGTCATGATATGTGCTTATGATGTCTGTCTGCACTTCTTTATGTGTATCCTAATGTGAAAAAATATTCACCCCCTCCTGATTTCTTCTTGTGTGTGTGTGTATCTTATAATAAACTGTCACATCTTCATACAAAATCTAAAATACAACAAAGGCAACCTAAGTAAACACAAAATACAAGTTTTAAATGATAATTGTATGTATTGAAGCAAAAAGGTTATGTAATACCAATTAGGTCTGTGTGAAAAAGTAATTGCCCCCTGAACTTAATAGCAAGTTGTGCCAGCTTTAGCAGCAACAACTGCAACCAAACACTTCCAATAACTGGAGATTGGTCTCTGACATTGCTGTGGTGGAATTTTGGCCCACTCTTCTTTGCCTTTAGTGTAGTGACATTAGGGTTTGTGAGCATGAACTTTTCAGTCCCGCCACAGTATCTCAATGGGGTTCAGGTCCGGAGTTTGACTAGGCCCCTCCAAAACGTTAATTTTGTTCCTTTTGAGCCATTCAGAAGTCGACTTACTCTTATACTTTGGATCATTGTCTTGCTGCAGAACCCAGTTGTGCCTGAGCTTCAACTCACAAACTGATGACCTGACGTTCTACTTCAGAGAGCAGAATTCATGTTTCCCTCAATTATGGCAAGTCACCCTGGCCCTGAAGCAGCAAAGCACCCCACAACATTACACTGCTACCTCCATGCTTGACCGTAGGTATAATGTTCTTTTTGTGGAATTCTGTGTTGGTTTATGCCAGATGTAACAGGACCAGTCTTCCAAACAGTTCAACTTTTGACTTATCAGTCCATTGAACGTTCTCCCAAAAGGTTTGAGGGTTATCAAAGTGTGTTGTGGCAAAATTCAGACAAGCCTTAATGTTCTGGGTTAGCAGTGGTTTTGGCCTCACTACTCTCCCATGGAGGCCATTTCTACCCAGTGTCATTCAGACAGTGGAGTCATGAACACTGACCTTTATTGAGGTGAGAGAGGCCTGCAGTTCCTTGGATGTTTTCTTTGGATTTTTTTTGACTTCCTGGATGAGTCGCCGTGCTCTTGGAGGATTTTGGAAGGTCGACCACTTTTGGGAAGGTTCACTATTGTTCCAAGTCTTCTCCATTTGTAGATAATGTCTCTCACTATAGATCTGTGAAGTCCCAGAGCCTTAGAAATAGCTTTGTAACCCTTTCCGGACTGATGTATTCCAATCACCTTCTTCCTCATCTCTTTTGGAATGGCTTTTGATCTTGGCGTCGTGTGCTACTGGTGAGACCTTCTAGCTAACTTCATGCTTCTGAAAAAGGTCTATTTAAGTGATTTTTTTGATTGAACTGTCGTGGAAATCCATTTTTCTTGAATAAATTCCACCTTGAGGTGAGACTGAGTTTTCTTTGTTCTTTATTCTTTCTCAAGAAAGGGCACACATGCATCAAGGAAGTCAGTGATGAGTGCGCGCAGGCACCAAAGTGTGTGTGTATTTTATAGCAACAGTGCGCGTGACTGCGAGTCATGAGCACTCCTTAGAGATACCTGGATGGTACCAGCTCTCTGGTTAGATCAAAGGTTCTCGAGACATCACCTCCTCACACTGTCCGTTTACTCGAAACCGTGGAAGGGAGTGACATCTGTGGTTTGGAATTTAAACAAGTTTCTGTCTCACAGCTCGCAGGCAGGAACAGAGAGGGTATCTGCAAAATGTAAAGCTGAGTGTATAAAAACAAGTTATGAAATTAAGTATAAAATATAGGCATAAACGAGATTTTCTATCACAGAACATGGCTGTTTAGTAATTAGGCCTGGTGTGTCTAGTCCAGCTGCAACCAGTTATCAATGCAGTTTGGTAGTTTTTTAGATGTAGTAACTAAGAGGGCAAATACTTTTTCACAAAGACCTGTTTGGTATTACATAACCTTTTTGCTTCAATAGATACAATTACCATTTAAAACTTGCATTTTGTGTTTGCTCAGGTTGCCTTTGTTTTATGTTAAATTTTAGTTGAAGATCTGAAACAGTTTAGTATATGATACACACAAAAAGAGAGGAAAACAGGAGGGGTTGAATATTTTTTCACAGCACTGTAGGTTATTCACAAATAAATTTTTGTCAAGTTGATCTCCCTCTTCTTTAGGTTGCCAGCAGACTGGCATGAAGTGGTCACTCACCTTTGACTTGTCCTCCATATCTGCAAGCGACAACGTCCAACTGGCTGAACTTCACATCCACCTATCTGCCTTCACTAAGTCTTCCCAAGCTTCTGTGAAGATCTACCACTCTCTCTGGGACCAGAACAGAGTCTTGCTGGGCAACCTAAGTGCTAATCCCAAATTGATGGTATTCCCATCCTCCTGGAGGGTGTTTAACACAACCGTGATGCTCCTTCAATGGCTGCAGGAGGACTCCACTCCAAAGCTGCTGGATGACATCAAGCCTGAGGAGGTGGAAGAGCAGCATGAGCAGGTGGCAGTTGAACACCGTACGCTTAACAGGGTCATGATGGTGGTCTTCTCAAGGCAGATCCAGAACCATGATGGCCAGCGAATACCGACTCTCATCCATGCAGCAGAACACTCCAAATATGTCAACCTGGAAAAGAAGCGAGGGTCAGCTGACTCTGATACTGCGAGATCCAAGAGGAATCACAAGAACCAGGAGAGATGGAGTGAGGCAGAGGGAGTAGCTCCAGCCAGTGAACCCACAGAGGAGAAGGGCCCTCTATGCAGGAAAGTGGACATGTGGGTGGACTTTCAGCAGCTTGGCTGGAGCGATTGGATTGTGTATCCCAAACGGTTCAATGCTTACCGCTGTGAGGGAAGCTGCCCCACACCAGTAGATGAGAGCTTCACCCCAACCAACCATGCATTCATGCAGGTAAAACTGAATCTCTGCATTAATGTCAATCAGACAGCTCCCCTTACCCTGATAGCCTTGTTGAGATCATCATGCTTTATTTGCAAAAATCATTTCTAAGATATTACTTTCCTCTTTTTCTCTCTCTAGAGCCTCCTGAAACTTCACCACCCTGACAAGGTGCCACGTCCGTCCTGTGCGCCTACACGCATTGCACCGCTATCCATGTTGTACTACGAGAAAGGGAAGATGATGTTGAGGCATCATGAGGACATGACGGTGGATGAGTGTGGCTGTCACTGAGTAAGGCACCTTTAAGCCTGATGGTTGGAAGTCAGAGGAATTTTGGACCTGAACAACTGAGGCTGTACAGGTTAGTGAACACCGAGCAGCTCACAGGCACAAAGTGAATGGACATCCATTGCCACTTTACGCAGAAATCCAGTCCAAAGTGTGTGCACATGACAATAAAGAATACCTTTACCTTTAACACTGGAACACTGATGTGTAGGAGGACATGACAGAAGGTATCATATACTGGACGCTGCTATCTAAATGATAAAAAGTAAGAGTTACATCCCAAAAGCAGATCAAATTTCAAAAATTTCAAAAATCAAATTTTGGTAATTTTTGGAGAGCTAAAAGTGACTTAAATTGTGGTTTGATCCTATACCAACTCTTAACATCAATTACATTTCAAAACTCTATTATAAGGACTGATGACATTTTTTGTGTTTACAGCGTTGTCCTGAGTGTTTCTCACAGTTTCAGGTTTTGATCCACTCAAGATGAGGCAACGAGATCAGGAAAAAACCAAAAGCTGGACACTGACTGAAGCATTAAAGCAGATCACAAAAAGTTCCCTGCGCTTTTGCCTGAAGACTCCATAATTTGTAAAGCCAATGATTTATACAAATGTCAGAACTGTGTAAGCTCTAACTTTCTCTGCAAGTTTTCATCAAATTGATCCATTTTTATGTGTGCTGCTTTTTATGTATTTTGTCTTTTATATATTTCTTTTTTTTTATTGCTGTTATTGATGGTGTTATTGTTGTTGGGTTTTATTCTAATTGCTGTTTCTTTTCTTCTTTTTTGAGTGTTGGGCTATGGGTGCAAATTAGCTGTCTAGCTAACCCCAGCACATTTGCATTGCCAATATCTTATTGCAATGTTAATCAATGTGCACTATCCCATACATAAATGAACAAACAAACAAACTAACAAAAAAATAAATAAATACTTACCTTGCTTTACTCACGTACAAAGATATGGTTCAGTGCATTTTTAACGTTTCAGTCTATAAAATCACCACTCTTCTATACTATGCTATTATCTATCCACACATTTATTATTGCAATATGGTCAGGGTGAGTACTTATCCAACAAAACTGGGATCTGTATTTCAGCTTCAAAAATGAGCAATGAGTATGATAAATTGTGTAAACAGAAATCATCCGTCTCAAATTCTGTTTCATCAGTCTGGCATCCTCACTGTTTACCAAGTTAATCACCTTCAGATCTGTTTGTTTATGGGTCATTAAATAGAATCCTTCACCCATCTTTTCAAGAACTCCATTCCTTTAATTATCAATTCCATAATTATTCTACTCATACTCATTGTAAACTCAAACCTCCTGCTTGTCAAACAGCTCAGTTTCAATTTGGTTACATATACAGAGGTTCAGTCTTACGGTATGTCCTGCCCTCTAATTTCATTAATTTGACTCCTCTTCAGTTCAAGAAAGCTGTAAAGGGATTGTTACACTTTCAGCAGTATTATCCATATGGACTTTAACCCTGTTTTTTTTTTTTTTTTTTTTNTTTTTTTTTTTTTTTTTTTTCCCCTGTATGTTGTCTTCAGGGTCTGACAGTTTGCTGGAGTTGCTCCGAGAGATTTCAAATGTTATTTTGTTGTTTTGTCTTTGTTTTTGTTTTTTTTCTTGTTCTTTTTTTCTGATTTTGTTTTTCTGTTTTATGAATTAAATGGTGACATGTATGTTATGGTGAAGTGCTTATACAGAGCCCCCTAAAGGGTTTTTGCAGTTTGCCTTCACATTTTTTATTTTTTTTCATGGAATCTTGTATTGTTCTTTTGGTATATGTGAAAACAAATAAAGTAAAAACAAACAAACAAACAAACAAACAAATAAATAAATAGGAAAGTAAAATCAGTCAGTTTCAAATGACCCAACCAAAAGGTTTCTAAACTTTTGGTAATGATAATGTCTTAAGTATCATTAGATAGCAAAATACAAGGTTACATAAGACTTATTCAGTAAGATTAGCTATGTAAAATAATTATATCGTGAGCTGAGAGATATATGAACTGCAAACAGGGTGGAACATACAAGGACAAAGATTCATAAACCAATACTTATCCTGTTGCTTAACTCAAAACAGTGACATTTTACATGCTTTAAGCTTGATTTTTATCTGATTATTTATGAAGCTCTGCACTGTCATAAATTTTAATAAGCATTTTGCATGAATATAGTAATATGTTTTGAACAGCACTGCACAAAATTCCATTCAACCTTGGCTGAAATATTAGTAGAGTATTAAATCAAATTGAATATATTGTATCTACTCAGTGGCCACAGCTACCTTTTGTTCTTTTTTATTTGTTGTTTGTTGAAAACAGTGGAAAAAGAGGAGAACAACACGCAATAATGGTTGAATAACAAATGCAGCACCGCCAAGTAAATTGTACATAACTTAATTATTAAGTTTCAGTTTCCCTGAAAGTGCTTATTCTTAATTTAAGCTTAATTTAAGCTTGACTGTCTCTAAAGATCAGGATCTCTTCGAAAGACAGCCGCTCAAAATGGCAGCATAATGACATTATACAATAATACAGAACTAGAACGATCAAAAGGAGCGGAATAAAGAGGAGAAAACAGGATAAAAGCAAGGCAATTCAAAAATCCTAAAATTTATTTCTCACGAAGTGCTACTGTACACAAAAGATTGAACAAAGAAAATGGTTTCATGACTCAAGCACGAAACACCGAATATTGAAAAACATGATATGTTTTTGAAGGCACCAAATAAATCAAATTTCATAAAATATAAATGCCGTCATAATGGTTTAACTTTAGCACATGAAGTTGACACTTTCTTACAGTTTCACACTTCAGTTAAGTGTGTTAGCTGATAGAGTACAGCATTTTAACACACATTTAGCAGTACAGAAAAATGTCATTCTGTTTTCAGACTCTGAAAGCAGCTTCTTATTTTACCCGCTACACAAACAGTAGAAATGGAAGGAATTATTTTATCCTTAAGGTGTGGAGCACTACAGCAGAATCTTCACATGTCCATTTCGAACTGAGCATCTTCTCCTAGAAAAACAAAATAAAATGCAGTGGAGTAGAAGGAAATACACAATTACAGAAAAACACAAGAACACAAATCTCTTTCTACAGCATAAATAGACATCCTTACCTGCACTGTCCTCTGTGTGGGCGTTATTTGATGTCTGTTCGGGACAGTTTGTGTTCGGCGCAGTGGAACAGTCGGGTTTAAGCGGCCTGGTGACTCCTGGGATATCAGGCAGGTTGGGAGGTGTGCGAGCCAGAGGAGATGTCCGACACTGCAGGAGGAACTTCCTGTCGTAGATGATTCGGGTTCCTGGCAGCGGTGAAGATGATTTCACATAAAGACGGAAACAAAATGTGAATAGAACTTTAACGTTGAAGCTCTTACTTAAATGTTTGAAATCATAATTTTTCAGGGTGTTGCACGATAGAACCGTACTTATACTGGAATAATGATATCTGAGAGTTCTTGATTATAATAATGATATATTTACAGATATTTATTTTTTTACTTAAAGAAGTAATCTTTTTTTTTTTCCAGTGATCCTTCAGTGATCCTGAAAGACTTTATACAAATGTCAAGCATCATACATAAATTGGAAAAAACAGTATACTGGTTGAGCTTTGCTATAAAGCTCTTTCACATCTTCACATCTTTGCTGGTTGTTTTCCATTATTGTGCAAACATTGACATGTAGTGAAATTTGCGTTACTTGACCAATATTTGAGGTACATTTGGAAAAACTGATCCTGATACCCAATATATTATTTGTACTGGTTGCTTTACTCATATCATACTTCTTTAATCAAGCAATTTTCCAACTAGTTAGTAGTATCTCAAGCTAACTGTACCAACACCTAACCTTGACATGAAATATTTATGACTGAAATCAAATCAAATCAAATAAAAAACCATGATATTTCCAAAACTTTTTTATGACATGGAAATCATATTTTTAAAAATACATTTCCCTGTAAAAGTATATATCATCACTGATATTAAACTGTGTTGTCTGTTTCTGTTTTTTTTTTTTTTTTTTTTGCAAAAAGGCTCTTTTGGTTCTCTCACATGGACACACATGTTCATACATGTCTGTGACCAGTGACCTATTTAATGTCTGACATGCCTTCACTGACCTAATTCTCTTGCATCTGTGTAAACGTGCTCTACCTGCTCATGTTGCAGAACATATTATCAGTTATAACAGGCAGCTGTGCTCTGACTCAACTTTCCCACAACCTTCCACGCAGAGAGACAACAGCTTTCAGTGGGACTGCTCAGTGCCGGGGAAGGACTAGCAACAGTCAAGGTCTCCGCTTGCAGGCATTAGAGGAAAATGCTAAATAAATGGGCCAAACGTCTCGAAGGGGCTGATAGGAGTGAGGCTGACTATTTAAACTAAACTCTTTAAATCTGGTACATTTATCCTACACTGCCCTCCACTAATATTGGCACCATTGGTAAATAAAAGCAAAATAGGCTGTGAAAAAAATTCATTTTGATTATCTTGATCTTTCATTCAAAATATTAACAAAAATATAACCCTTAATTAAAGGAAAATAACTGAAATAAAAAATAATTCTAAGCATGCAACAAATATTTTCTCAGTGGGCCTGGAAGAGGATGTGTGTCTATATTGACTCCACGCTCAGTGAAGAGGATGGTTCAAGCAGACAAAGAATCTCCAAGCATCACAGCTGGAGAATTGCAGATTTTATTGGGTCTTGGGGGTCAGAAAGCCTCCAAAACTACAATCTGATGCCACCAGGAAATTGAGAAAAATATTTGTTTCATGATCAGAATTCCTTTTTCCTTTCAATTATTTTGCTTTTATTAAAGGCTATATTTTTGCAAATATTTTGAATGGAAGATCAAGGATAAACAATAATCACTTTTTGCTTTTATTTACCAAGGGTGCCAGTATTAGAGGAGGGGACTGTGTCTGTCTTGTTTGTATGATGACTGAACATAAGCATTCTAAAATCTGGTTTTGTTCCAGTGAGTGTTTAAAGGACCATACCACCCATTTTGTATGTTTGAGCCTGATATATTCAATTTTCATACATGTTACGTTACTGACAATCATTTCCCAAAGGATAAAAACGTATTTCAGCTTTCCTGATATTTTGCAAAATTTCTTAATCTTTCAAATCACATATTCAAGCGATACACCCACCTTAAAAATTGATGTTTCACCTGCTAATAGTTATGCAGCCTTATGAAGTCACGGCCATTCAAATTTTTCAATAAGTCCAGGTCTTCTTTTGGGGCTATATTCCCCGGTGGAGACATACATTCACTCCGCGCTTTTTATTATGCTCAAACTCTAAAATAACGAAACTTTGAAAAAAACTGAATATACATGTTGTTCATGATAATGGATTACCTATCCTAAGAACGTTTCAAGTCCCATCAAGTTGATTTTAATAGTGTACCAGAATGAACTGAAACTAATGGCGGTCTGGAAAGTAGAAAAATTTGTTTTTAACTCACCGTTCTAGCAGTATGCTTTGGGAAATGACTGTCAGTAATGTTACATGTAAGAAAATTGAATATATTTGGCTCAAATATGCAAAATAAGTGATGTGGTCCTTTAAGTTCTTGTCTCGTTCCTACTGATATCTACAAAGAACTAGAAGGGCACACGTAATCTGTCAAGGCTGAACAAGCCTAGACACAATTTGTTTTGCTCTAATGACCACCTCGTTCTAATAATACTGCAAAAGAGACAGAAAATAACTGTAATAATAGTACGATTTAAATTTGGACCTAATTGCAACTACTGATCATCCATCATGCAATAAACATTCCTGCTTTTCATTGAGATTGGAGTATTACTTTTGAAGAAAATAATAAAAAAAAATATTGAAAAAGTTTTCCAATGTTATAGAATCATTTAAAAAAAATTCCTAGATCTGCCCCTGGATCTGGATCCACACCAAAATCTAACGGATTTTATACTCGGCCATGCCCCACCCTTCCATTAACTTTAACTGTGCTAAAATCCTGCTTGTTGGGAACATAACCTCCGGGAACTTCAATTATCTTCTTCCTCATAAATCTAATCTTTGTTTACTTGGCCACAGTGTTAGCTCACATCTTGTAAACATGTTGCAGCAGCCCAACAACAGCCTGCTGTAATAACAAGAAATCCACCTATAAATAGGATGTGAAGCAGGATCGGGGCCATACGGACTCCGATTGTGTGAGTGGGAGAAACTTCTTGTGAATACTGACTTCTCAATTCAGCGATTCACAAAGAATTTTCTACATAAATTACAGATTCTGTACTTCACATACACAAACTCTTTAGGAGCACAGGAAATGAATTATGCTGTCACACATTGTTTGCTTTGTTAGCTTGCTTTGCATCAATTTAACACAATTCTGCACTGATTTCATTTTAATTTTCTGCGGTTTTTTTCAGCATCAGTGAAAGGTTATAAAGGTTATGTTTCTTAGTGTCGTCCTATGGTCTGAATCTAAATATAAATAAATATCTAGCTGTATAGACTTATAAATGTCTCTGTGTGTGATAGAAAACTACTGTAATAATTTCCCTTTGACTGTGTTAAGCAGTTCTAAGCCTTCAATAAGCACCAACATTGTCAAACATTAGCACAGAAAAGCAAGACAGAACTGTCAGCAAAACCTATAGACTAGGTCTCTGAGATGTTTTCCTTCTCATTTAATCCTTTATGAACTGCTGATTTTACAAATTTTTACATTTTTTTTTAAACAATTTCAAAAAGTGCATTTACCAAAAGGACAATTATTATCTCAAGCCTTGCGTGAAAAGTTTAACTTCTGTTGCACCAGCATTTAGACAACCGCTTCTAAAATTATCATTTTTTTTTTTTAATTTCTCAAAAATTCACGTAATACCATTGAATCATTGAATAATTTGTTTTTATAGCTTGCACAAAATTCCCAAACTCAAGTTTCAGGCCATAGTCAGGATTTTAGAAGTACTGTAGTTATACATCAGGTCAAATAGAAACACTAAGGATGAGTATACAAATACTGAATGTTTCCAAATCCAAAATCTTATAAATATAAGGGGTCATAATAAATGTAGTGCAACATGTTAGTATTTCTAAATATAAAAAAAATACATTAAAAAATGCTCAAAATGTTTTATAGAAATTTGTGACCAGCTAATAAAAGCAGTTTGTTAGATTCTTTTTCAGTTTTCCTGTACTGACCACCATCTTGTCATCCAGATTTTACTTTATTTCTTAGTAAATTGTATTACAAAATTGAGATACAAAGTAAAAATGATGATACTAAAGTTTTGATCACAGTACTATACAGTGCAGGATCTCTTAATTCACTTATTATGACAAGTTTCATTTTGTAGTGGACTGGAATTTGCTTTCATAAAAATCCAAATTCATAAAAATACTGATGCAGCTGCAGCCCTGCCACCATGAACACAGAATACAAAGGCAAACTGACTGATTCATTTGCATAATAAAGTGAACCATCTTGACTTACATTTTAAGCTTCTCTTTCACAGAGACGTGGGTCATAATAACGTGTCATAAAATAATTTATCAACTTCTAGATTATCTCTCTCTCTATATCAGCGTGGCATTGTTGAAAAATCTCCTGCAGGTTTCGCGTGCTGTGGGGTAAAAATCTGCCTCTTGGTTCCTCTGCGTGAACTTATTCTCATAGTTCGAACATGTTTCTCCTCGTCTTGACAAGACTTTAAAATTGTTAAATCTCTTTCTAAAAAACTCCCACCTACTGATATAACATCGTTACCTCCTGGCGTGGTGCCGAACATAGTCCCTCCGGGTNAAACTCCCACCTACTGATATAACATCGTTACCTCCTGGCGTGGTGCCGAACATAGTCCCTCCGGGTGTCGTGGAGTAGTTTTGGGGCATTTGAGCAGCATCGTGGATGGTGACACGTCTGATGGCTGGGATATCTCGGCTCCTGCTGTTGTGACCTGCCGCAGACATGTTGAGATAGTCTGTGGACTGAATGCGTTATTAATTTAAAACCACACAGGACAGAGGAGAACGCTAGAAAGTCTGCAGTCCACCCCAAGAGAGCTTGCTTTGCTCTTCCACGTGGTCTGAAGAAATCCAAAACAAGTCAGGAACTTCCGACAAAACAACACGTGAGGCGGAGAGCTGTGATTGGCTGAAATCAGGGGGTGTGACCAGAGTGGAGGTCGTAGTTTTTCTACATTTGAAGAAAAACTTAATGTCATAAAACTTTGATTTATAATTAACTTTTGATTACAGTTTGATAAGGACAATTGTGAATTATTATTATAACAACAATTATTATAACAATACACAATAAACTTTTGTATATGTAATTAAATATAAAACACACTTTTTAATAATGAAAAAAAAATCAACCAAATTAGGAGGCTCCCTTGAAATATAAATATAAGTAGTAAAAAACCACAAGAGTTACAAATACCACTCAAAACATATTACTACCAGAATACTATAATAAGAGAGTTAAAATACCAATTAATTTACAAATAACACTATATAAAAAAAAAAAAAACANAAAAAAAAAAAAAACACATGGCAATTTTATCACATCTTTGTTTATTAATTCTTGTAAATGGTTTGAGCTGGTGTGCAGGGTAAGATGATCTATACATATCTTCATGTCAGAATGATTGTGATCGAAAGGCTTGTATACATATTCCCGTTTGTTTTTCCTCTCTTCAGGACAATACAAAAGAAAACAAGTGGTAATACCTACAAAGCCTCTACATTCCCCATGATGTGGGCGTTTGCCTAGTCTACATAATGCTTAAAGAACATCCATAACAACTCTATGAGGGTGCATAGCATTCTAATTAAATATATTTTGTCATATATTTATACATACATTTTCATAAAAACATTTTTTCTTGTGCATGTGTGCAGTTGCATTCCTTAGGATAGAGTAATACGATATTGCGTTTACATTGTCATGTATCCATTCTAAAGGAGTATAGGTGATCTCTATTCAGTTAACATTATACAATACTCTTTTAAAATACATCATCGTAGGTTACATGTCCTCTCATGTCACAAGTCCACTTTAAGAACCTTGTTTTCTTCCCCCTCCTTCCCGTACATTTTGAACCAATCGCAACCCTAAACACTCACTCACACTCACTCACACACACACAAACATTGTGGAGTGAACTTTGCCATAGTGCAGAGGCTCACTTATTTCATACTGATGGCAAATCCAAATCATCGGATAAAAATTCTCATAAGATTCCCAAAAGTAAAGACTCTTCATTAAAGGACCATCATGCGACCATGGAGCCCAATATATACAATCCACTTACACATTACTTTACTGACAAACTATTTCCCAAAATGTACTACTTTAGTGGTAAATTTAAAAAAAAAAAAAAAAGTTTTCCCCTACCTTCCAGACTGCCATTGGTTTCAGTTTATTCCAGTACAGTATTAAAATCAACTTGTAGAGACTTGAAACACATTTGAGATATGTAATTCATCACAGCAAAACAACATGTCTATTAGTTTTTTTGTTTTTTTTTTGTCAAAGTAACTTTATTTAAGTGATCCAACACCGAGCTGCATGGAAGACAATATGTGTCTCAGCCTGGTAATATAATCCCAGGAGAAGACGGCTTTTACTGAGAAATTAAAACGTTAAAACCTTCCACAATCATGCATAAGCATTAGCAGGCAAAACATTGAATTTTAGGATGGGTACTTCACCTGAACAGTTGATTTTGAAAGATTAGGGGATTTTTTATAATAAGATGAAAACTAAAATATAGTTTTATGTTATGGAAATTGGTTTCCAGTAAGTGGGCTGTATATACTGTGTATTGTGCTCAAACATGCACGATTGCCGGTATGGTCCTTTAAATATCTTGTCCATTACTCTATATTTCATTTGGTGGCAAAGTGTAAATACATATTCCCATCCCTGGGTTTTCATGCAAGGATTTCAACATGATCAGCATCCGCTGTTGTAATTACAGGTTAATGTTATAATGACTGAAAGTCAAGACAGGATTACGTAATTTATTTTCTTTTAAAACCTAAATCCATCCTGTTTCCTGCTGATCCCATACAACAACTGTGACAAAGTTTATGCAAACTGTAAA
Source organism: Lucifuga dentata (assembly GCA_014773175.1). Taxonomy (NCBI): domain Eukaryota; kingdom Metazoa; phylum Chordata; class Actinopteri; order Ophidiiformes; family Bythitidae; genus Lucifuga; species Lucifuga dentata. Next base: position 275,903 of record VXCM01001427.1, on the reverse strand, counting down.
TATAAATCATCATAATTTTGTCCTTTAGTTGGGGTGGTCAGTGTTTAGAATGAAAGGCTGGATTTCCTGCTTCTCCTTTACTTCTTTATCAGCCTGCTTTTAATAAAGGAAAAAAAAAAAAGTTTTGTTAACTTGATTTCTGTCTAGGTCAATTCAACTTTGAATTTTTAAATGAGAAGAGTTATTTTTTAATGGTAATTCAATGGTAATAATTCATTCACATTTTCTAAGGATGAATAAAACCAACAGGAAGTGTCAGTTGTCACTTTTCTCCACATAAGAATTGCATGTACAGGGCAAAGTGTTGTATGTTAATAACCTCACACTTCATACCCTGTGCCCTTTTTGGTCTTAGTTGAATAAAAGAACATCTCACCACACACACACACACACACACACACACACACACACACATCCATGCAGGCTCACAAGCACACACATACATACACACAAACCATCCTATCTTGTATGTCCCCCACAATCCTCCCCATGCATCCCCATCCCACCCAAATGACCCCAACACCAAAGTCCTTTTCTGCAACTTCTACATTGGATCCTGCACTTGTCTTTGAGTTGAAGACTCAGAGCTTCAAAATCTAATGTAAAAGGAGCACAAAGCTTGAATTCTGACTGAGCAGAACTGAAAACCTGAGTGGAATAACAGTGGAAAATGTGATATGTAATACAAGTGATGGTTTCTCAGATGAAGCTCTCATGTGCATGGACGGTATGGAATAAACCATATGTGCATTTGTGAATGTGTGATGTGCAATTAGTCCGTTCATTCAGTGTCTCATTCATTCAAGCTACAGCAGCATGTGCAGTTCTCATGGAATAAATATTTTTTTTGATTTCCAGGAAATGTAGGCTACTATGATAGGACCCTGACCCCTTCGTAGTGCTGCTGTCAGGCATAAAGAAGAAAGCAAATCAGAGTTTTCAGTGATGCTGACGTCTTCTTGAAATTATTAAGTGGGTGTGAGTTGGATTGCAACACTCCAACAGACATTAACCTCACTAAATCCTGTAATGATGAAGGCAATCTTCAGTTAAATTAATATGAAAAAAAAAGGCAAATAAAATAAAAAAATAATAACGTAGACTATTTAACAACAGCAGCAGACTAGTTAACAGGTTTCAGGTATCCTGGCTTATGTTTTGCTACGTTAATTGCTTAAAAAACAAACCATGCCTCTCAGTTCTTTACAGTCCCATACAGCACGGCTGCCCAGTGCCAACCCTGAAAGCTGTCATCAAAGTGAAGTTTCTGTCTTCACCGAGGAGCTCATTTTAAACATCTGTTACACCTTTCAGCGCCAATTCTTTATGTTGAACTGAAGAACACGCCCCCGCTGCATTCCTCTATGTTCATGTTGTCAGGTATTATTGCTGTGGCAAACACCAAAAACTGACCAGGCATTAATTAATTATTTCTGTGTTGTATGTGCTTCTGGATATGTGGTGTGTGTGTGTGTGTGTGTGTGTGTGTGTGTTTGTCTGTGGGTGTGCTTTTTTGTTTGTGTGTCTTCACAGTTCACGAGTCTGGGGTCAGTGTGATAAGACAATCACAGTGCTATCTGTCTGTCTTTACTGCAGAGTTCATGTTATCGAAGCATCATACTGCTAATTTACACCGTTTAGAAGAAATCCTCTAAAATGCTGGACTCTCACGTAAAGACTCTCCATGTTTTCTTCCCTTCATTCACTTTGTTTCTAATGAATTTGAACCATTCCAGGAATTGAGAGTGAGGCGCTACAGCCCTTGCAAAGGTACAAAGTGGGAGCACAAAGTTTTAAACATTAGATAGAGATTTAGATGCTGATGGAAATGTGTGATTTTACTGCATATTGACTGCGGCTACTGAAAAGGATTGTGATCAACGTGACATATGCTACTAGGGAAATGGCAAGAAGGTAGAAAAGGTCATGACCCCTGCCACCCTTGGTATAAAGTCAAACTTTGTGTTGTAGAGTCCTCTGGCTGCTGCACATTGCTAACCAGCAACAAAACCCCTCCAAATATAACATTTCCATTGTCTGGAAAACACATGGAGTGAGAAATTCAGATCCCAAAATCAGATGATTCTTAAAATCATGGTGGACAGGCTCCGGAAAGAAATGATACAGGCCAGCAAGTGCATTCACAAAGGAAAGACGTCAGCACGTGCAGACAGAAATAACACTCACGAGCAGGGGAGCACAGCGGCTTTCTCATTCCAGCGCTGAGCGCGCTGTGACATCACAGAGGCACAAGCCAATCATGGGGCAGGCTCAGCATGAAGCCAAAAGCAAGAAACACATGCGCTTGAGAATACACGCTCACGTACACACATACACACGTACTGACTAACATCCACGTAGCATAGATTGCATTTATAACACAGAGTATAAGGGGAAAGGGTCCAGTGAAGAAGCATTGGTCAGCTTAGCTTATCCAGTGAGGGAAAATACTTTTTTTGGTTGTAGTGTTATTGGACTCATCTCGCTAACAGAAACCTCTCCATTTGGGGGAATATAGTCCTTAAAATGGGTCATGGCCAAAACTTGGGCCGGCCCCATACCTTGTACCCCTTCAGTTTGTAGATAATGACAGTTCAAAAGGTCAAAGGGCATGCACCAGCAGTCATCATGCGATTACAGTTGACAGGAAGCACTTTTTGTTGCTTTTTTTTTCTTATTTGTTCTTCATCACAATGTTTTTGTATAAAAATCATCATGCCCTAGTCTAATTTTTTTTTTTTTTTTTTTTTTTAACAAATATTACAAAACTACAAGTTGAACTCCTCTTTTCTTCCTTCTTTTTCTTCCGTGGTGCTCCACGGTCACTTTGAGGATGTTTTTGTGTTTGCCATTTTGTAGTTTGCATTTCTTAGTCTTTGTCTCAGTGTTCATCTCCTCTGTCAGTCACTTCCTTTTTTTCCTCTGCGCTCTGGTTGTGTTTTTGTGGAGGATGATTTGGCAGTGGCAGTCCGGTCCTAGAAAACAAGAAGAATCCATTACCGCATGAAACGCAGACTGAATTACTCTGGCACTCCTAAATCTGATTCTTCTTCTTATCATTATTATTATTATAGTACACTGACTGACAAATCCAGCGTTTTAAGTTTGAACATAGATTGAACAGAACAGCTTTGTTCTCTTACACACTGTTAGGCCCTGAAAAACATTGTCATAGAATCTATCCAAGCACTGGGATGCACAAGTGCTTGTTGCGTGTCCCATACCTTGAGGACTGGGTAGTACCGTATGTGTATTTCAGTGTTTTACTCTCCGCAGACTGGTGCGCTGCATTGACTGAGCACCCTTTCTCACATCCTGGAGCAAGGAAGGAGGGAGGAGGGAAGGAGACAACACTTGGACCAGTTAACTACTGCAGCCTCTACATATAACCAGGGCAGGAAACTAACTTTTCTCTCCACGGCCAGAGTACTGTCCAAAAACTCACCAGCGTTAACTATTGGGCTTCTTCAGCCAATCAGATTGAAAACTTGATTCCAAAATAGTTTTATTGCACTGTGAGAAAATAAAACTGAACCACATTATTCCATGTATTCAAATCTAGTCGCTTGGCAAGGTAAGCATTTTGGACTTGACTTCCTTTTAACTTCAAAACAGACATTTTTTCCATTTTTCTCATTTTATGATGTAACTTTTAATTTTCAAAAAATGCAGGAAATGATCCCAGAATGCCTGTTTTACTGCTGGTGTAGAAGACAATATGCTCTTAATCAACATTTGGCTGGTGGCCGTTGTTAATTCCCCACCCTTAGTGCCAGGCTATGTGAATGAACTGCTGTCTGCTTGGGTTTACTGTGCTAGTGTGTGTGTGTGTGTGTGTGTGTGTGTGTGTGTGTTTCAGTTTTGTGAACATGTGTCTGTGTCAATATAAATCATTTGACAAATACGTAAACTGTAAATCTCACCTTTCTAGGTAGCGTGATTTCATGCTCATCGACAAACTGTGGCTCAGCAGCATAGTCCTCTTTCTCATTTCTCTGTATAAAAATAATACAATTTATACAGAATTAGCTATTCAAAGTATTTATATATTCAGTGAAACAAATTGCTTGCAATTACACATGTGAAATAAAATTAAAAAGTAATTTTTCATGGTAATTTTCAACCCATGTGTTGCATTAGGCAATGCATTTGTTTGATCATGTTTGTGATTTCATCAAAATAATTAATTTTGATGATTATTATTTAGTAAGACTGATACTGTTGATGGTTGTGATGAAAAAAATTGCACTGAATGACAGTCTTTTCAGTTGATAATGGTAATTTAAAAAAAACAAAAAAAACAATGGTTGGGAATGAACAGAGGTTCCCCCTCCAGGCACAGGAAGGGCGGGTGGTCGGCGTGGCAACCTGACCTGGCCCCGCCTCTGCTCCTGTTCCCAAGTATGTCTCCCCGCCTCCTGGTGGGAGAATCCCAGCCCCTTGTCAAAGGGCTGTGTGCCCTGCAGGAGGCGCCCACGCAGGATGTGTGAGTAACCCGTGTCACAAACCGGAGTCAGCAGAGCCTCCTGGGGCACTCGCAAGCCTGGCACACTTCCATCACGTCCCGAAGACACAGAGCCCACCCAGCCCTGCAGCGAATCCTTGTCTGGCAGGTATGGCTGAAATGCTCCACCTCCCACAATCCTGTAAAAGAAAGAGCATAATAAGAAGGAAGAAGAAAATTCAATGCAAGATGAAAACAGCCATGATGAGGTTCATTGTTTTTCTGGTTTTAATTAGCTTCAAGAGGAAAATAGTGACAGGTTTTAAAAGCAGCACGTTTGTTTTCTCACTATTTTCACCCTTATTTTACTATCTCACACACAGATGTGGCTGTTTCTTGACGCTTTTCACTGAGTTTACAGTAACAAAGGTCAACAAGTGAGGAAGACTATTCAGAATGTTTCCATGAATAGAAAGGGAAAAGAAAAGTGCAAACAAGCAGCTAATCAGAGTTCAATACAACTAGTTGTGTCTTGTATTGAACTCTGATTAGCTGCTTGTCTGCAATTCCCCAGATAAAGTTAAAAAAAAAAAAATCAATAAACCGTTAAACTACAAAGTGATGACAATGCATGTGCTATTTTTATAATCCCATTTCCATCTGTATCTTTTCATTACTGGCTTTTCATCCAACTTTTCATCCAATGTTTAAACAACATCTAACAATTCCCCTAATATATATATATATACATATTTTTTTTTTTTTTTNACACATTAACCATAATGCCAAAAAAAAAAACAAAACAGGAAAAATAAACAGACATAAAGACAAGGAAAACATCACAGCATTGCCTCATGTGTTTGTAGTTTGTCTTGAGTGGCGGTGGACGTACCGGTTTTCTCCATTGTGTTCCACAGCCCGACTCAGTCCCGACATCTCACGCCTCTGGGCGTAAACCTGCTGGCCTGCAACAACAGAAATCCCTTCCACTGAGCCCAGCCCTACTCCTGCACCTCCTCCTTTTATTCCTCCTCCTGCTGCATTGGTCTCCCCCCTCCTCCCGTCCGACCTCTGACCTCCCAGCTGGCCATTTAGGTTGACCTTGGGCACGGCACCAGTGGCCCTCACCCTGTCTCTTTCTGCCAGCGCAGTTGCTGGCTCCTGCGGCGCCTCCTCATCCTCAACTTCCCCTTCCTCCTCTTCTTCCTCCTCCTCCTCTTCCAACTCCATGATGGAGCCGCTAGCCCCACTGGCACCACTGCTGGGGCGTCCCAAGCTGTAAGGCAGGGAGAGCGTGGCTCCCTCTGAGTCGTCAGCTCGACTACTGCCATCTAATGATGAGTCCTCCACAGTAACCAGCGAGGGGCTGACCCCTGCTGGCCACACATGAACATCTGACATCTCCATTAATGTGTCCTCCTCAGTGGTGGCGATGGGGGCACATTCTAAGCTGGAAACTTCCTGCCAGTAGGGCTCCACGCCCAGCGGTGAGGGCAAACTGTACTGCATGGAGGCCGGAGACAGCAGCTCCTCCTGCACCAGCCCATAACCTGGAGGGAAGACAGGGGCGAGACAAAAGAAAGACTAACACGAACGCAGGCACAGCGGGGGAGAGGGAGGGCAAGGAGGAAGTGGGGTGATTGGTTCTCTAAATTATACAGCAGGGGGTCAGCCCTGTCCCAATAGACAAGGAAAGACACTCGAGCCTGTCTTTGCCAAGCAATTCAGATTAGAATCAATAATTCAGGATTTAAATAATTTCAGCTCATTCACAATGATAAGAAGCAGTCTCCCAAGCGAAACCCTCAATAATGAACGATTCAGGCTGCAGTTTACATTCAATGCCAGCACAGAAGCAGAATGTAACGTCATGTTCTGCAGTGCGGCTGGAAGGAGGAGACTGATGTGGGTGGATGATTATACAAAATGCTTGACTTTAATATGAAAACACAGGGTTTACATCCTGAATTTTAACAAGGGTAAACTCTGGCTCTTTTTAATCTAGTAAATTTTGGTTTTGCTTAATTTTTAAATGACGACCATGATCTTTCTGAGAGTCTAAGCATGTGCTGTGCTTGTCTCTTAAAGCTGCATTCCTTTTGACCACCAGGGGGCAGAAAAGAAAACAAATTGCTCACTTCCAGATCCAAAAACATTAGTGTTACACATCATGAATCAAAGTCTAATGTTCACTTCTCATATTCTCTTTTTAGCTCTCTTTTGGTCTCCAGGAGCTTCTAAGAAAAAAAAATATCTGGATCTCCAGCTTGCTAAATGCTCAACCTTTACACAAGCCACTTGTTCATTTTGTGTTTGACAACATTGACACTTAACCAGTAATTTAAACTTTTATCCCCTGCCACGACCACAGCTAACCTCAACCAAGTTGTTTGAGTTTCCTAAACTTAACATTACAGTATATCACAAATAGTAAAAATCAACATAAAAACACTGGCATTGAACAGTGTTGGCATTGAATGTAATCTAGGATTTCTGTTGGCATTTCATTTCATAAGTGGGTTGTAAGAAAATCATACTGATTCTGAACAAGCACTGTGACTTAATTCCATGTCAAATGTCTTACACTACTTTCACACATTCACAAATTATTATGGAATTAGTAAAAACAATGTCTTTCTTTCCTTTAAATCATGTCAACTTCCTTTATTTTAAAAGTTTTTATGTGTTTTATGGAAAGGAAGCAGTTTAGTTTCCTGTCATTGGGACATTGCTGTACAAGTGAACGACAGTAAGAGGTAAAGGGTTTGGTATGATCTTCCATCGTCTGTGAAGTGACAATGTGTGGCTCTAGTTTAATATGTGAGAAAGTGAATTTGCAGCAAAAACTTTGTGCTCCTTGACGAGGGAAAAGAGCTGATTTTTTTTTAGAGTTTCATATGGTGTATGGGGTTGGCACGATATTCATTTATCACATAAGTTGTTTTATTGTATATGTTTTTCACTGTCATATGTTGCTGTTGCTGCATCTGAGAAAATTATTCAAATTAAATTAAATTTAATTTAATTTTTAATTTAAATTTAATAAGGAATAATGTCAAAAAAACTGCTGAATAAATTTTTTTTCAAATATTTTGCTTTCTTAATTTTTGTAATTTAATAAAAATATTGACCAAATATATATATTTCAAACAAATTAGTCTATGAGTGAATAAATATGGAACAAAACCAGAGTTCATGACCATCACAGGTATGTACTGAGATGATTTCATGTAATTTGTAAACTGTGTACATAACTGGTCAATTTTGGTGTCTGGTGAAGACAGAGGTAATGTATCGGCAGCTGTGGTACAAATACTAAAGCTGTCGTGAAACATCTGCATTATCGTTCCAACCCGTCACATGATCCCTCTGAGCGAGTCAGCAGCACCTTACAGATTCTGTCAAAGAAACCGCAAGTTACTGCTGTATATACATTATTCTTTAGATGCACATCAGAGCCATGCATTTGTGTGTATGCATCAGAAATGCTAAAAAAAAAAAAAAAAAAAAAANAAAAAAAAAAAAAGAAAAAAAAGATCACTTCAGGCCATCACATGCACACACACACGCACACGCACACGCACGCACGCACACACACACAGAGTGGCAAACAAACTAAGTAATGTATAAATCCGGTTTTGTTTTTGCTTTTTAATGATGCCAATTTACAGCATTAAAAGTCATTTTGTGTTTTCTAACTCAAAGGGTCATGTGTTTTACATATAATCATGGAGATCCAGCATATGCTAATATTTAAGCCTCTTATGACACAGAGACTGGATAAAGTCTGTGCAAACACAATGTATAATTCATTTTTTTTCGACTGATCCATTACCTCAAGCAAAATCATATTATTCATCTAGTGTCCACATTAAATCATGACATTATGGATGTAATGTGAACAAATACTTAACAATTTTATGCCTCTGAAGCATTAAGCATAATTTCTTTACAAGTTCTTTGTGGACATAAATCTACAGAACTCACTGAGAAAGTAAAGTACGTCATTTGGTAAGTACTTTCCTTGAATCCCTCCAAGTAAAATATAAAGTTGGATAAGAGCTTTTATTAAATTGATTAATAAAACACTGACACTGTCCAACATGCTACACTGCTATCATTAAATTGAAAGTTTAAGTGAAATTGCAGCTGTAAAGCTCTCAGATAAAGCAGAGAGCACAACAGATCAAAAAATATGACATAAAAACCTTCAACATCCTTGTCATATGTTTTGGAGTAGCACCTCTATCTGGTGCATTTCTATCTGATCTCTAAATGTTGCTACTCTTAGTGTGTTTGTCCTTTAATATCACTTTTTCTGAGAATGACCCTTGAACGCAACAAGCCGCGCATTGTAAATGAGCTTCCTGTAACCCATTGTTGATTCTAAAGCCAAAATATCATTCACTGCAACAACACAGGACAGACAAGGTCACACATAAACTCACAGTCATATACACACACATACAATTTTAGTCCTCATATTTCATAACAAAGATTATGTTGCTTATCTAATATACCGTAATAAAAGTGTAATTATATTTTTTTATGTCCAAACATATTCAACGTAAACACAACGCCACTTAAAAATATTATATGGCTATATATTTTTATATATAAAGCTTACATACTTCAACATCATTACATCTGTAATTACAGCATGTTATGAATTTACATTATTTACTGACTTAAATTTAAAGATTGTCTGATATCATAGTTTGACATGTAAACCTTTTTGGATTGTGACTGGCTAATTATTCAAGCTTTGAGACAAATGTTGAACATCCTGCTTCACTGAGTTTAGATGAGTGAAAAAAGAAGAATTTAAATGTAAAAGGAGTATTTCATCAAAAAAATTAAGTTTTAATGTGTTCACTTATTTGATTAATTTTTTCCCCCAAATTTCCTGAGTTTGAACTTAACAAGTCAATAGTGGAGGTGGACTTTCACCCTATACTGTACATGCGGTTGACAGTTCCAGTAACAAGGTGTTTTGAGAGTTGGACAGTTCTATTTGCTATGAGTCAGCAACAGACACACCATTATGTTTTATGATCAGCTTCTTCATCTTGCCAAAATATCACTTAGAGTGAATATTTCCTTCCCTTAATATTTCCCCATCATTATCACAAGACAAATTCAGGATGTCTTAGCCTGACCTGAAGACACCAGCCTCTATGTGTAGCTGACAGCCAATCAAGCAATTCCAATTCATGAGCTTGGTGACCTCAGAAAACTAGTGGTTCTCAAACTGTGGTACCTGCATCACTGGTTGAATGTGAAATGCCACCTGGTTTTACACCAGATGACTGGGAATTTCTGCAGAGAATCAAAACAATAGAAATCTATGGACAATTTGTTATTGTGGCAAGTTGTTCATAAATAAAATAAGTTTTATTAAAAAAAATTAAAAGTTTAATAATTATTATTCTGAATAAAGATTTTTTTTGTTGTTGTTGCTTTTGAATATTTATCATCCAGAGTTGGTGAGCTGGTATTTATGTAGATGTTTTGGTTTAAAGGTGGTACTTGAGGATGCCTAAATGAAGCTATTTGTAATTTCCAGATTGTGTATCTGTGCTATTATTTTTTTTGACATGTTAACTTTAATTTGTATGTCATTGCGATAGCCATACTCAAGTAAACAGGTTTTACTTTAATTATAACATGAAGAAATAATTAACCTTCAAGAGAAGGATTGTAATCACAGTAAATAAACCTCACAAAGCAACATGGCTTTTATATAATGAGTTAACATAATTATTGTGGGGAAAGCAGCTATGAAAAAAAAAAACAATGAATGGCATCATGATCACCTTAAGTCTTTATATTCCATCACATTTCTCAGAAAGAGTGAATTTCACATATTGTTGAAATGACCAATTAAATAAAATGAATTGTGACAAATTCAGTAAGTAATAAAGTTCCTTATATAGTCTCCACTCTTAGTTTTTCAGTTTGAAGGTAGATTTATCAGTGTCGACAATTTAAATTATACCAGTACACTTTTCTAGAAAGTAGAAATTTTACAGACAAATCTAACTCCAGTGAGCACAAAGTAAAATGTGTAATTTGGTGAAATACTCCTTTAATATAAGCAGGCGTAACAGAGATATTATGATGCTGGCTGAAGTCGTTTTGATGAACAGCGGTGTGAGTAAGTGTGCTTGCGTGTGTGTGTGTGCGTGCGTGCGTGCATGTGTGTGTGTGTGTATTTCTGGGATGGTAAAGGGCCAGAATGATGAGAGGAAGCGGAGAGAGAGAGAGAAGAGTGAGTAAGAATCAAAATGAGAGTCAGGATGACTTAGATGAGCCTGTGTTAGCCTTCCTTCCCTTCACCCCTGCTATTTAAACACAAACACAGACACGCACACCACACACACAAGTGTCAAAGGCACAAACTGTGGTGAAGCACACACAGATTGTTATGGCACAAAACAAAACAAAACAAAAAAAAAAAAAAAAACAGGACAGAACTGCACACAGTGTATTACTGCACACACAACTATATACACACACAAAACTGAGTTACAGTTGAGGACATGACATTGGTTCACAGGTGAGGTCACAATTTTAAATGCTGGATTACACACACACACGCTCACGCACGCACGCACGCACACACACATACACACGCACTCTACACTGTTTGCAGATAACATTCATACAATGTTAAGCGTGAGTCAGTCATCAGACACGGGTAAAATATAGTTATTTTTGAATATAGATTAGATTTAAACAGCATTTTCCATAAAAGGAAAAATCACTTTCAATGCATGTACATGTCAGCATTTGAGCATTTACAACAACACTGAAAAACATCCATTGAATGATTGATTTCTATTTTATTTTATGTTATTTTTCATGTGTTGCTTTATTCTCATAGAAAATCATAATGTATATGAGATGCACTGAAAATTACATTTTGCATTTATCAGATAGTGGAAATAATTTCTTATTTTGCCCGTGACCGAGTGACATTATGTCACAGCAACATTGTACATAGAACATTATGTGCTAAGCAGCTGACCATGTGTTACAGCTTAGCATTAAAAACACACCATTGATTTTACAGGAAAATGACATTGATTTGTTAATAAAGCATAATAAAGCATCAAACAAGATTGAAAAAAAAACATCAATTGAACAGAGAAATATTTTACACAGTGAAAAAAACATACATGGAAGGCATGTCATGCACATATGTACTGTATGTTAGAATCAAACAGCAAACTTCATTCATTCACTCCATACAGATACTCATCCTGGGCAAAAACAGATTTGAAGACATTTTCAAGTATCTGAAGTAAATTACAAAATCTTCTGTTATTTTTGAATAAAAATGAAAATCTTACCCTTACAAGCTGAACTAACTTGAGTAATTTTCTTTTTTTTTTTTTTTTTTTTTTTAACTTTGAATACTTGAAACATATTCAGCCATGATTTTGTGCAGGTCTGAAACATGATCACACACAGACACACGCGCACGTACACACACACACACACACACACACACAGAAAGAAGGGTACTGTACAGCAAAGCATGCAGCATGCACATGCAAAAACTTCAGTACACTGACAAGAGCTGGATTGAGAGAGGAGGAGAGGGTCCCCGCTCTACTGAATGAGGGAGGAGCGCAGGAAAACAAGATGAGAAGAGAGAGGAGGCCCAGAGGTCAACATGAGGTCATATGAGGTCAGAGGTCGGACAGGAAGAGCTGTGAGGAGGAAGAGCAGGAGAAGGGAAGAGGAAGAAAGGCAGGGCGGCTGGGCAGCAGATATGACATGTTATAGGTTCAGAGAGAAAGACTGAACAAAGGACGAAGACTTTCTGAGCAAAAGACACAATTTCGAGGATTTGAGAGCATTGTGGGGTGTTACAATGTCTGCTGCAAATCAAACGTCATCGGAATGGAGAAATTCTGTCTTCTGTCTCAGGGAGAAAGAAAGAGGAAGAGAGAGAGTGAAAAAAGAGAGGAGGAGTAGAAACAAGGTATGAAGGCCCACAGCACAGTACCTGTGTACTAGTGCCACTTTTGAGTAGTGTATCCATCCCAGACACACACATGCACAAACACTTTGCACACACATCGTATATGTGTGCGCACCCTCACGCAGACATCCACAAACTATTCTAAACAATCTCAAACATCCGTCATAAAACATGTTGCCTTGTTTGGTCTTAGGGGACAAAATTGTAATAATTTTGACCTGATTGATGCTTAAAAATCAATGAGTTATCCTCCTAAATTTAGTATAAATGCCATGTTAAAGGCTCAAGCATGAAGCGTTGAAACACTAAAACTGAAAAAATGACTTGTGCCCCAGTGAGGAATGCACAGAGGCGGTGTTAATGCATGCTGTGAAAGGCCGGGTTAATGGTGGGAGAACCGCACCATTCCTCAGACCCCAGTATTACGCAAAGTCATCGTCTGAGATTCATCATCATCATGTACATGAGCAGCAAACCACCATGCAGCCCGCGATCCCTTCAACTTACCCCTTCTGAAAAACGGGGGTCTAACAACACGTGGCTTGTGCACTAGATGCGATGGCCTTGTGTCCGTGACCTCTTGTAGAGCAACACAAACAAGGTAAAATAGCTGTTACCCAAGCTTAAGGGAAGCAGGGAGGTTTTCACAGGATCAAAGGCAATTGATCACAATAACTCACCTTCTTGGGCTACAGAATGGCTTTTGGAGCATTTTGAGTATTTCATTTATGCACATTACTACCTAGAATCATCTGGATAAATATTTTGGGGAATATTTTGGCTCTGAAATATGCACAGAATTCTGGTGATTTTTCTTTCAAAGGCGACATATTTTATGGATTTCCAGGCTCTTATTTTCATTTTATTCTCTATTTTAAGACCTTTACAATGACTTATGAAATATGCAAATAAAACGTTGATCCACTTCTACTCTCCCTGCTGCAACACTATTGTGTACATTGAGTGAAAACAGTCCTTTTGGGTACTGTTTCTAAAAAACTAAAAACAAAGCATTCAGGGCAGTTCAGGACTTTATGGCAATGTTCAACACATACTCCACTTCTATATTAATCCATATAAATTAGGGAAAACCTAAAAAAATAAATAAATAAAATAAAATAAATAAATAAAAATAAAAAGCATAGTGTGTCCCCTTTAATATAAATAAATCTACAGAAAAGTTTCTGATAGAGTAATTTTAGATTTAAGATTTTTATTGTAACATACATTATATTTTATTTAAACACATATATTGCCTTTTATGTTATGTATTTCTGTATGAATATAAGTATATTTCTGCAAATATAACTAAGATACATTTGTGTATAATTACAATAACTGACTGTGTTACGTTCAGCTTTAAAATCTAGGAATTTATAAAACTAAACTATTGAATGAGGCCAAACCTCAACTTATTTTGACATTTTTTGTTTTTTAACTAAGATGAGAAATTTAAAATTTAAAATTGAGAAATAAATTTAACCTGGTGGTATCTTTAATATCTTTAATAGTTTATCATTTTGTATGACTTTTTTTTTTTAAAATTATTAATTTCAGTAGCGGGNATCTTTAATAGTTTATCATTTTGTATGACTTTTTTTTTTTAAAATTATTAATTTCAGTAGCGGGTGCAGTTGGTATATTTGCATTGCTTTGAACCACATACATGTAATTTGTGAGTCTTACCATTAATGACACTGGGGGACAGCATGGTGGAGTCACGGTCGCCCAGTCGACAGGCGCCCTCCTCTAAAGAACCGGCCAGTGGCTGAGAGGTCTGACCCTCCAGCGAGCTCACAATGTCTGCACGATCGATGTTCTTCAGGGCGCTGTACAGACTCTCCACTGATGGAAATGCATCGAGGGAGGAAGACAGGGAGCACAGTCAAAGAAAGTAAGAGGAAAAGAAGGAGGCAAATGGATGGGGGATAAAATTAGAGACAAAGCAAAGAAAACAGACAGGAAAGACAGGAAGTCTGAGAGAAAAAGTGAAAAAACTGAGAACATAAGTACATTGCGTGAACATGGGATGAGTTAAACTTGTTGTTCCACAGATTTTAACTGTTTTGATTCTCTGCAGAAATTTCCTGTCATCAGGCATGCCATTCAAGTACTACCTGTGGTATTTATAGCACAGTTTGCTATAAATACCATACTGATGCAGTCACAAAGTAGAGGAATAATTTAATTTTAAGTCTCTTAAGTCTTACAGTAAAATGTCTATAGGGCTGCAATGATTTATCTAGACTTCTAATCTCTAAGTGTAAATACAAACTTTTACATTTGAAGCTTTCACAATTAATTAATGCAAAAATTAATGAGCATAGGTTGGATAACTTCGCTATGTGGAATAACAGCTGGGAACAATGTGCAGCTATGTGAATCTTGGACAAAAGAGGTTTTGATTTAAGTCACATTGTTTTTATAGACTACGTTTTATAAATTTGATTTGTAAAAGCATGTTATGAGGAAGTGAATGCATAATGTTCAGGCTGTAGTGATGGACTTACTCTTAGCCCGTTTGCCCTCTCTGCAGGCCCACAGGTTGAGCAGGGCTGAGCTCTGGTCAAGCAGGGAGTTGGGATTCTCCACACGGATTCTGTTGATGTCATCCACACCAAACTGCAGCTCTCGCGCCAACTCTGTCAGGTCAGTAAATCAATCAATCAATCAGTCAATTGATCGATCAATCAATCAACCAAAATTTATTTGTGTATTGCTTTTAGTACAGTCAGGATCAGTCATGAAAAGGGGTAAGAAAACAAAGACCATGGAGACCATTGAGACTAGATAAAAGTCAGGCTAAAATAAAACAAAATAGGCAAATAAATAAATAAATAAATAAATAAAATAAATGGAAATGTAGTATGTAAAAACTAGAAAAAAAATATAAAAACTAGAAAAAAACAAACATTTTAGAAAAAAAAGAAAGAAAATACAATAAACACCTGAATAACAACAATAATTACACAGACAAATAACAGAATAACAGCAAATAACAGACAAATATTTGAATCGTGGCTTTTAGAGGACAAACCTGCCCAGCTTAAACCCAGCTGTTCAGATATGATGTTGATTTTGATCTCAGTCCTCTCCATGGCGTTCACCGTAGCTGAATAAAAAGAAACAAAACCAGATGGTTAGAAACACACAAGACCGACAGAAGACACCAAGCCAATGTCAACTGCACGTAAAACTAAGGTTTTAAGTGTGATTGTGTTTTTAGGTTCATTAATCATCATGGCAGTCATTTTGTTGAGCAATATGGAGCGTAGCTGTCAGACTTTATTTGTGTAATCAAATAATTTATCAGGAAAAATGTATTGAAACTTGAAATAATTGTAGTTTAATGGTTTGGGGTTGGCATTAAAATTAAAGTCAGGGTTATGATCACCAGAGTCTGGATGTGGCAAATAGTTAAGCTACTCTTCACTGAGCACTAGTTAGTAGTTAAATCATATAAATTTTGGGGTTCTCCACAGCTATATTATAGTCATGCCCGCACATGGTTGCTATTTCATTCATTTGATTTCTTTTCGTTTTGTTTTAATTAATGTTTTGTCATGTGGAGAGCCTGTTTAATAAACACATAATCTGACTTAACTTGCTATTAAAATCATTGATAGCAGCAATACTTACCTTCTCAAAAGAATTGCTCTGCTGAAGGGAATAAGCAATTACCCGTGACATAGTTTTTGTCCACAAAATCCTCAGGGTTAGCAGACTATATAAGGGTAGGTTAGAATTTGGGGTGGATAGGGAGATAAGAGTGTCATTCAGGTGCCAGTCCCATTCACTTAAGTAGCATTCAGTAACTGTACAGAGGGACTGAGGTGCAATGTAGCAGCGCTGTGTATTTGATAGACAGAAAAGGCCTCGTCCCTTATTCCCCTCCCGCCATCAGCACTGTGTAAACCAATCTAAATGTCCTTGTTGACTCCGTTCATTTACCACAAGCCAATATAAGGGCTCCTCTGTCTAGCTCCACTGCGAGATCCTGCATTCCCAGTGCTAACGCTAACAGCATCTGCTGCCATGCCAGTGGAAATCGCAGTGGAGAAAACCAGCGCCATGCAAAACCAGTCTCAAAGTCATTCATCAGTCGCCATAGCTGCCAGGACACTGAACAGGCAAAATTTGCCCTGTGCCATGGAGCCATTCTGGATCATGTTGGGCACTGCTGCTCATCTTTTTGGCGCACGTTCGATATGATTTCTTCTAACTGCACTGCAAAGAACTCTGGGGCATATTGTAAAGCAGTGCATTGCATCCAAGGCTCAGTCTTTGTGCCATGCATGCACGCCAGATAGACAGGGTGAAATAGAGAAGCAGAGGGGTGTGGTTAAAGGGGCAGTGCAACATACGGTGCCCGTCTCCACTGTGTGTGTATTAGGAGAGGGCTGCAGGTCAGGCATTGAGGGACTCACCCACACCAGGCTCGTTCAGAGCGCTGTAGCGCTCCCTCAGGGCAAGAGGGGTCAAAGTTCGTCTGCGCTCTTCACTCCCAACAACCTAAAACAATCACAGATTTTTGTTAGCTGTAATTAACTATTATTATCTGTGTTACTGATAGATCAATTTTTAAATTTGACATGAATAAATAAAATGCTCAGTCTAACTTGCAGCCAACCAATCAGGAACAAGATTGCTAAAGTAAACCTAAAGAAAAATAAATACTGACTTATATTTCTTATAAAGATAACAACACACAGTCAGACATCTAGCTCATACAGCCCATCTAGATAAATTTAAGCAGAAATTTTTCAGCATATGTGCTTGTGGAGGTGGTGTGTGAGCACATGCTTACCTTTACACAGGGTGGCATGGTGATGTTAAGGTTACACAGTACATGCTGTGTATCCTCGTACTTTGTGCATTTCCGCAGGAAGGACAAAAACCCAGCGGCATCTTTATTACTATCCCTAACCTAGCACAGAGAGAGAGAGAGAGAGAGAGAGAGATGGAAAGTAAAGGAGAACATAGAGGTAAAAGGAGAGAGCCAAATAGAGGCCAAACATAAAAAAAGGATCAGCAAAAAAGTGGGAATATAAAGTTAAGAGAAACGGACAAAGGATAAAAAGAGAGTTTAAAAAAACAGAGACAGAATGAGAGAGAGAGAGAGAGAGAGAGAAAGAGAGAGAGAAATAAGGAAGAAAAACAGACCAAAGCAAGTATTAGATCCCTCTGCAATGTCAGGAACATGTGGCGCAGTAACATGGGATGAGGAGCAGGGGGGAAAAACAGGGATGGAAGCAGTCCACAGGCAGGCAAGAGGGAGAGATTTACCTGCACATTTTACCTGGACATCTGTCAGACCAGACAGTTACAGAGTGACCGTGAGAGAGAGAAAGAGAGACAGTGAGACAGACACATACAGACAGGCAAGGCCGCAAGATAGGAAGGCAAGCAAAGAAAGTGAGGGAGTCACACAGGACATGCACACAAATACCACAAATACCCGAGAGGCTGACAGGCAGATAGGTAAGTTGTTTGTGGTTGGGCTACAGCATCAACGTATTCTTGTGGCTACTGTTGAACAGGAGCGTACGTGACACTTACAGACACAGTGACACTGACAGATGGACAACAAAAACAAAGTTGCATACAAGATAGACACAGAAATGAACAAACAGACAAGTATACAACATCAAAACAGATAAGTCATCATCTATGCATAAGAGCTTTAGAAAATATGAAAAGGGAAGGAAAGGAAGATTAAGAAATAATCACCAAGACTGAATGAGATCAGTGATTGAGGCTGTATACATTTATACATTTGGGCGGTATTCATTATTATGGAAAATTAAATTAGGTTTAAATAAAATAGCAAAACTAGAGGGGCATTCATTAGAGCACAAGCTAGACAAAATGTGTGTTGTAGTGATATATTGGCCTAAAGAGAAATTGTACGTATTGATAATCTGTCATGGGGGTAAATAGTGTGATTGTTTTCATTGAAACTGATTAAAGAAATTGACAAAAAAAAAAAAAAAAAAAAAGACAAACAATTATTTCACAATATGAAGAAATCTTTTAAAATCCTTCCTGAATCCGCCCCTGGATCCAGATCCACACTAAAAGTTCTTGTCATGGCCATGCCCCACCTTTGCACTACTACGTTTCAACAAAATCAGCTCCTAACTTTTTGAGTAATCCTATTAATAACAAAGAAACAAACGATAACGAGTGAAAACAAAAAGTCACTGGTGGAAGTAAAGAACCAAAACTAACAAAAAAAACTAACTATCAGTAAGCTAACAATAAGAAAGATGAAATGCAAACAGACACAGATGTACAGTAACACATAATAACAACAGATTTTCATATTGCAATGCAATATAGAATATGTGCGGCTAAAAGTGAAGTGGATTTTATTTATTTATTTGTACACTTTAAGATGATACTTGCTAGCAGAAAATCATGCTGCTATCCTATCTTTCACTTTTTAAATTTTATCAGTGAGGCGGTGCTGCAGTGTTGAAAGACGAAAAGGGAAACTTTTGAAATTGTTAAATTGAGCACCTGGTTGACAGGTGCGAGGCAAACACACACAAAAACGCCACATATGACTGTGGGGGATTATAAGGAGGAAAACTGATGACGTGGATCCTTGACACATTGATCAACAACTGAACAAACAAGGCAACAATATGAATAAGCAACAAGTGATAGTGAAGTAAACACAGGCACATAAACAGATGGAGACAGACCTTGACAGAGACAGGCAGTCTGTTATCTCTGAAGGCCTGGAAACTGAAGCTGCGAGGCTGCTGCGTGGCTTTCCTGATGGGCACCAGATTCCCAGAACATTCCAGGTGGAGCGGCATTCCCTCCATCACCTGAGGAAACCAGCACAAATGTGGCCTTTAAGATTATGAGACAAATTATTTGTTGAAGGATCAGATCTGATCCTGGTAAAACAGTCATAGAATGTTATTCTATATATTAATTTTCCTGTTTCATGCACAGTTATCCACATGAGCTTTACCTTGTATGGAAGTAGAAAGTGGAAATATTATCTATGCTTGTGTATTATTATATTTGCATTCAAAATAATTTTTCTGACTATTTAGTAATTATTTTTTGTTTTAATTAATATTTTTTTCTATTTCTGTATAAGATTAAAATAAATGAAAAGTAAATTTTTGTCAAAACTCACAGGCATTCTAATACCCATGAAGTAACTATAATAGGCAACATCGTCAATAAAACGATTTGCTTGTGGTTAAGAAATTGCTCTTCACTGTTTTGGAGAGCTTCCTCTGAGTCTGCTATAATCCCTATTATTCTCTATTCCACTTTCCCTCTTTTTTTCTGACCCCGTGCTGACCTCAATGTCTCGACTGCGGGCCACTTCACTGAAATTTTCATGCAGCTCCAGGGTTTTATCCATCTTGTCATCTGTCATGCAGTAACAACGCAGACGGCCCTCGCGTGCTTCATTCATCTTGGCAAAAATGACAAACTTTGCCATGTACGGAACTGCCATCAGCTCCCTGTACAGCAAGTTGGCAAAGGTCACCGCTTCTGCCGTGCGTGGGCAGTCTGCCAGCCAGAATCTAGTTAAGGAAGAAAAAGAAAACAAGGAAAAGACATTAATATAATGCAGATGTGAGAGTTGAGAGGTCATACACTTGTAGTGTTGATTACTATGGAGTCAGATGTGGAAGCGTCTCACCTTGCAGAAACATTAGTGGTGAAGCTGGCACAGTTGTGGGCGTACATCAGCTTGGTGGTTCCAGTGATGTCCTCCCACTGGGCTGGTGCTGTCCCACCTGCGACAGGACAAGCACACTGTGTCATTCATGCCCCGATACCCATGGTAATACAATGCCCTCCACTAACATTGGCAACCGTGGTAAATAAAAGCAAAATGGGCAGTGAAAAAAAAATGTTTTTATGTTTATCTTCTTTCATCCATAATATTAACAAAAGTATAACCTTTAAAGGACCACACCGGCGATTGTGCATGCTTAAGCCTAATATATTCAATTTGCATAACATTACTGACAATCATTTCACAAAGCATACTACTGGAAGGTGGTGAATTAAATCTTTTTTTCCCTACCTTTTCCATACCACCATTGGTTTCAGTTCATTCTGGTACGCTATTAAAATCAACTTATTGATACTTGAAACGTTCTTGGGATAGGTAACCCATCATCACGAACAAGACGTATATTCAGGGTTTTTTTTTTCCACAGTTATGTAATTTTAGCATTTAAGCGCAATAAAAAGTGCAGAGTTATCTGAAAATGCATATAGTCCCAAAAGAAGACCTGCATTTATTGAAAAACTTAAGCAATTGTGACTTCATAAGGCTGCATAACTATTAGCAGGTGAAACCTGCTAATAGTTTTTAAGGTGGTGTGTTGCTTGAATATTTGGTTTTGAAAGATTAAGAGGTTTTGCAAAATATCAGGAAAGCTGAAATACAGTTTTATCCTTTGGGAAATGGTTGTCAGTAATGTANTATATATATATATATATATATATATATATATATATATATATATATTTATTTTTACCAGTGGTGCCAATACTTGTGGAGGGCATTGTAGATGTACACATACATCCAAAATATCCAGTATATAACACACACACACACACACACACAAAAACAGTCACCACAGTCATTACATCATCACCACCAACATAACCAATCAGTTTCAAAATGGATCCTACCAATGACGCTGCATAGGAGTCGCAGGCTGGTGGTGTCACCGTCCCCTGCATCACGGGGACTCTCCCTCCAGGATGGTGGCAATGGGATGCGCAATCCAATTGGACGGTGAAACTTGCGTCGGCGTGGTTCGAGGGTAACTACTGGGCTGAAGGTTGCCTGGTTACCAAGCTGCCGAGTCAGCAGTTCATCTGGGATTGGTTGTGCCTGAGGTGGAAGCAGTGAAGGAAAAGATTATAGAGAAGGAAGATTAAAAAAAAAGATATGGAGTTGAATGTAAGGAGGAACACATGAACTTACTTGAGGACAAAAAAAATTTGCTTGCAGATATAAGAATAGGTGATCAAAAAGCGTATTAAATAGGCAAAGAAAAAAAAGAAATACAGAGACTTGACACAAAATAGAAAACAACACATGAGAAATAGAGTGAAACATCGAGCTCACAGCCATACTCACACACGCAACCAATTCATATTTCACACCTGACCCAACTCAGATCAGCGCATCAGCTCAGTCAGTGTGGTTGACAACTTAAATCAGGGAACTGAGGAGTGATGAATGGCTGGATAAAAAGGAAAACATAAACAGAGCAGCATAAGGCAAAGCAAAACTCTGACACATGCATTCCTCTTCTACTGCAATAACTGAGATCAGTGCTGTGACAGACAACGTAAATAATGTACATTGAAGAGATTAAAAAAAAAAACAGAAATGGAGATCCCTTAATCCTTCTGACACGGATAACAAATCCAAGTGTAGGTGTTGTGTAAAAACAGATAGTCAGCATAAGTGTTTGCCAGGTTCCCATATGTGTGTTTGTGGAGGTTTGGATGAGTGACAGTCAGCCATGGCGTTGCCAGAAGCTCTTGTTTGGCAGGACAGAAACCACGCGATGTGAATGCTGATTTAAAAACACTGCAGTATGGCATGACAGGCTGAGATGCTCCTGAGCATCTCAGATCAAGTAACCCACTTCCCAGAGTTGGTACTCTGTATGCAGACTCATGTAATATTTTGGAAACCTTTATACTACAAAGCATAAAATAAGCTTCATCTAATAGACCTGTGTTTTTGCAGGTTTTAGCCCTTTTCTTGCAAAGACATGCAGTAAACTTTACATTACTGCTTTCCTAAATAAATTGCGGGCAACAAGTACATTTCCTGTTTATCATTAATTTAGGTAGATTGTGTTTGTCTGTTATTATGATTTAGATGATGAAAATCAGCTCACATTTTATGAGTAATTATGCAAAAATCCAGGTAATTCCAATAGGATTTCTTATTGATACCATTGATATGTTTTGCAGCAAATAGGACACAGCATGAAACTTGTATGGCTATTTAAATATGGATTTAGCTAATTTACTTAATATCAAAATGGATTATCTGCTTGTCTGCAATCAGCCATGTGGCATATGCATCAATTATCCATGTTTGCATGGTCAAACAGCTGAGCCATCATCTTCACAATGTAAAATCTGTAAAACTAAAGTCAGAGTCTGAATGCAGAACAAAGAGAAGCTTCTGGCATAGATCCATAGACTCACAGACTGAGTCACCTTATAAATTAAACATCTGTCCTCAACTTCTAATTTCCAAAAAGCAATCAAATTTCTGTTGTACAAGCAAAATAATCACCCAAGCAATTACAAAAGTTGTGGATTTGCATTGAATCGATCTTTTATCTTTCAGATTTGCAGTTCCCATTCCTCCTCTTCCTCTGTCTCTGTTGAATTGTCCTTCCTTTTCATCACACCCACTCATTCAGTTCTACCTCCCACTTCTCTTGTTCTCCTTCTCACCTGCAGTCCCAGTCTTACTCTCTTGGTGACGGCTGTCTCAGGGAAGATGGCCTCGACATGGGGCACCAGTTTACTGCTCAGCCTGCCGCCCTCCGGACCAATCAGATCGCTCTCCTGTTGAACACGGGAGACCACGGCAAAGTAGAGGGGGAAGTCAGTGGAGATGATCCGACGGATTCTCTTCTTCTCCAGCTCTTCTTGGCTTTCCAGATCTACAGAGAGGAAGACATTAAGAAAAAGAAAGGGCATGAATAGAAGAAAAAGAAGGAAGGGAAAGGGGACTAGTTGTTTTTATACAAGTTTTAATATAGATTTACAATCTCAAGTTACATAAATTACATAAAGTTACATAAGCTCCAATGTCATAAATGCAATCATGCCAGTGAGATCAAGTACGTTTGTGTACTGCGTTTCCCTTCCTACTGCCCTTGTTCTGCAACTCCACTGTCATACATCAAGATTAAGACTGACTGATCTGCTATAGTGCAAGGCATCCATTACCATCACACTGACCTTCATCCATGCCATTGAGAATAGTTTCCAGCACTTCGTCACCATAGCGATTGCGATGTTCCTTCCAGACCGAGCCATTTTCACTGCGAAGGACCACAAGTTCTCTGTCCCCTCGGCCCAGTGCAGCGAAATGGGGAATTTCCACTATCACTGGCCTGTGGAAGAAACAAACCCATGAATAGAAATGAGGTTTTGTTGGCTTTTACATTTACTCAAAATGCAAAGCACAGGATTGACAAAAATACTTTCAAGCATTTGTGGAGTCTCTTCTGTTGTACTCCACTTTGTTGTTGCTGTAAATGAGATTATCCTCAAACTAAACTGAGATATACAAAAGTTATCACTGCCCACTAGATGGCACAATAATCATCTTACTTCCAGTATTTTGTGCACTTTTATGAGCTAAATGCTTAGTCTTTAATGTAATTTCAGTCTAAAACATTCCTCATCAATGCATCTCACAATTTAATGAAAATGATGACGTTTATATAGTCAGTATTGTTTAACAGAACATGACATGTCATATAACTTCAAAGTTTCCTGAAGTACAACAGATTTTGTGAGAAATACCACATGTGCAACCATATACATGCAAACATCTGCACATAGAAAATGTAACTTCTCTTCTGCATTAGATAATCTTTTAAAAGTGGCAAAATAAATGAACTAAGTACTGAATTAACTCACCCGAGGAACTGCATACTGGATGGCCCCAGGGAGATGATGCGGCTAGCGAGCCCCTCCCCTTCTACCAGTGGTGGGGGAGTGGTCAGTTTCTGGGGTTTGACCAGACGGCAGGTAATGCGTGTTGGTGCAGCGCAGGTACGAGGAGGGATGATTACTCGTAGGCCGTGGTGTCTGCTGCCTCGCATGGAGCCACCGCGAGCATCCACCATGAAACTCACCAGGAAGCTGAGAGTCATGAAATATATGTGAAGAATGAAAAGTTTGCAGAAAATAATAGTAATCCAATTAAAACAACACGTTTTGTGTGTGGCTGACTTCAGACTATTCTTTAGCTTATTTTCACAGAATGTATCCTTCATTCCAACTCTTACATGTTTTTGTATTTGATTTTTATCACACTTGGTTAACCCAGTACATATGCATGTATGCATGTATCATCTGTGAATAACGTGAAATTTGTGGACTAACATGCACTACAGTAACAATGTACATGATATAGTAAAAAAAAAAAAAAAAAAAAAAAGATGAATGAACTGACCCAGTGTGAATAGGGCTGGCCACAGGGCTGACATTGTCTGAAGTCTCTGTAGCTGGACTGCTTGGGATAAGAGAGTCTTCGTCATACTCCTTTGGCAGGGGGACAGGGGTGTGCTGAAGAGAGAGGGTGAAATTGAAATTCAAAGAAGGAGGGACGGGGGTCAAAAAAAGGCAGAAAAATGGAAGGAGTGTGAAAGGAAAAAAACAAGCAGCAGAGAGAGAAAAGAGNCAAAAAAAGGCAGAAAAATGGAAGGAGTGTGAAAGGAAAAAAACAAGCAGCAGAGAGAGAAAAGAGTAAAAAAAAAAGTTAAAAACAGAAGAAGAAATTAGGGATGAGAAAAAGAGGAAGACAATAAATCTGCATGTCAGAGACACCAGATCTTTCAAAATGTAATACATCCTCAGAACATTATCATTTAAGCCTACCTGATCCAGTAGAACAGTCTCTGGGGACACACAAGGGATCCTGGGAATAGCAGGAGAGTATGGTCTATGGGACAGCAAATAAGAAAAAAAAGATGATTTCTAGTTATTTTGCTGCAAGACATATTTCAGCAAAATCATATCATCTTCAGGCAAAGGAACAGAGGGAGATTTGTTTGTTCCTATAGATAGATAATGGAACATTTGATCTTATTTCATTAAATAATAAGACAACAATTCTATCAACCATGTGTCACTATCATTTGTAGTCTGGCTTTATCTGTAAACAGCAAAATTGATGAAGACAAAAACATTTTTTTCCCTGTAGTTTTAAACAGTCTGGTGTTGTTTTTGTTGATGTTGTGAGTCCATTAGGAATCAAGTCGTGCCGTTAACTGATGTTCAGTGCCATCACAGGTGACAGAAGCTCTCAGCTGAGCGATAATATCCTCTGAAACTGCTGCAGTCTCAGAGTCAGGCTTTCCACAGCACTTCAGTTTCTACACAGAGGTCATTAAAATCAGGCAAGTCTGCCCAAACCCTAAAGCTAACACAGCATGTGTCCAGTGTCTAAGTATTCAACATGTTCCAGATACGGGACAGACGTGTAGCTTGTAAATCCACTTCACGTTCAGTACACCAAATCTTTTCTCCTGTGGAGATAAAGATAATGTCCTGGGTGATATGACTGTTAAAACCATTTGAATATCAAACTATAGCCTACTTAGTGTCATGTATGATGTGAAGGATAAAAGGTGCTGACATTTGTATGGGAAAACCTGCCTCTCAGCCTTCAACTTCATCAGCAATGATTGTGGTGAAACATTAAAAGGGTCATATTATACAGATTTCCATGCTGTTATTTTCATTTAGGGGTCGAATTAAAACCTACGCAATGCTGTAATGTACAAAAAACACACTGATCTACTTCTACTCTACCATGTTGCAGCACTGCTGTGCACACTTAAAACAGGTGATTTGATGCTGTGTTCGACAGAACTCGGAAATCAGTCGGATTTTTCCCAGTCGGAAGTTCCAACTTCCAACCTCAAATCGTCCCAGCCAAATGTAAACAAAAAAGCATGGCTGAACACCAATAAATAGTGTAAGATTAAATAAACTTAGNCAAATGTAAACAAAAAAGCATGGCTGAACACCAATAAATAGTGTAAGATTAAATAAACTTAGTAATAGTTAGTAATAAATGCTAACTAAAGTAAAATTACATTACAGGACTGTTTGGTTGTGTTGTTTTACAATGATATAATCACAGTGGGTATTAAACATTTGTTCAGAATAAGTAATATTCTGAAATTATTTACACATATCAATGACAAACAGTCATTATACACTATAGATAGTTAACTTGGTGATATATTTTGACCTTTTTATTTCAATGTCACATAAGAAAAAAATACTTTATTCGTCCGTTAGCTGATCACTTCCATTCATAAAGCTTGCTCCCATGGGTGCTGCCATGCTAAACGACATCATACTCATGAAGTCGGGGTAGATAATTTTGGCCTGAGTTTCCCAGTCAGAGCTCCGACTTCAAGTGCCATTCCAACGCATTTTTCCAAGTACGAAGTCGGAAAAAAATGAGTTCCAAGATCTGTCGAATGCAGCAGTGCAGCATTACGTACAGTCGCTTTAAGACCCCTCCCAGAAAGCCTGCTCTGCTCTGATTTGCCAGACACTTGCTCACTAGCTTCGTACTTCATGGATGTGTTTAAGCGGATGTGTTACTTGTTGGTATCAATATGTTACAGAAGTTAAAACCTAATCAAAAACATTTTTTTCAGGGCAATTCAGCGCCTATGGTTTTGTCTAACCAGACGCATTTCTGTATTAACCTCAACTTTCGTAACTTTGACAATGTACAGCATACTTTCTATTGTACTATACAAATAAGAAAACATAAAAAAACATGTATGTTACATTTAATGCATGTTTCAATTAGCCAAACAGAGTTAACTTGGAGATGATATCAGTAAAATGCTGCTAATATTTCACATACAGTATGTCTCATGCAGAACATACACGTAGACACTGACAGAAAAGCAAAGGAATTTTTTAATCTGATCTGACTGAAAACAATGGGTAGCCCATATGTGTTTCAAATATAAAAATGTACATTTAGAATCTTAACTCCCAGACATAGTCAGAAATGAATGACTTACGTGGTACCCATGCCACTCTCAAAGTCCCTCATGGTCTTCTTAGGGGAGAGGAAGTCATCATCCTGGTCCTTGAGGTCATCAAGTTTCATGTAGCGTGCTCCATCCAGCCCAAGCAACTCATCTCCTGTAGGAAGAAAAAAACAAAAAAAACAAAATCAAGTCAGAAAAGCAGAGGATGAGGAAAGTGGGTAAAAATGAACACAGGGAAAGAACATGCTGCAAAGATTACATATAAAGAGAGAAAATGATGAGACCAGTGGAATACAGAGCAAAATAATGCTGGCCTTCACTCTGGAGTTCTCAAATATTCCACTCTTTCCTTAGATTGTATATTTCTTACATCAAAATTGACAATTTGCCTTTGGAATTTATTTTCACTGCATTTTGACTCGTTTTGCTTTCTTTCTGAAAGTGACCTTAATAATCTTGAACAAAGGCAGATTTGTCCACTTGGGTCAAAACCCTCAATTTAGTCAAAAATTCTTCAGAGTTGTCACACCATTATCCTTCCTATCTCTTCACCTTCATGCACCCATAGAAAATAAAAAGAACACAAAGCAATCTCAGATATTTTAGTCCAAGCAATGGAGTCAAACCAACAACATCCAGAGCCAATGAAACCAATGGAGTGAAAAAGAGGATTGGTAAGACAGTGAATATAAACACAGTTTAAGACACTGCATGAACGGCAAACTGCAAGGCACCTGGTAACAGCTTTTTTAGTGAGCATGCCCATTAAAGATGAAATCACATGTGGTGATGGTTGTTTCTGTGTAGGAGAAAATATCTCAATTATTAAAAAGGACTGATATTGAAAGAATAACCAGAACAACGGCAATCAAACATATACCACTTCACAAAACAGAGTTGTTCACAGACATTTGAACAATCAAAAAATACAAACTGAATAATAAATGTTAGAAAAGACAAAAATAACAAAATTAAGCAAGTACATCAAAATAGAAAGAAAATGCCTGTCAAAGCACTTTTGAGGCAAAAATAATATTTTATGCCGTTTAATTTTGTTGTGGCGTGATTTAAAGCAAAAGTACAAATGTATAAACAGCAACTGTGATTGATGTTGGCACAGCTGTGGCGCAACATATGCGGAATCATTTTATTGATCAAATAAGCCGCAAAGAGCAGGAGTTCTCGTTTTAATGGTTGAGGGAACGGCAACACTGTTTTGGAAGAGCGCTATTGTCTTTTAAATGTAGAAGCACCGTAGTTCAGTCAATAATGAATCCACGGACAGATGCACGCTGAGCGCCGGTAAAAGGAAAATGTTTTGACTACATGCTGATGAAAAACAGACAATTTTCAAATAAATCTCTGAAGAAGTGGGAGAGGAATAAAGAGACATTGACAGAGGAGATAAAGACAGAGAAAAGAATAATGTAGAGAACAACAAATAGAGCCACGGCAACTGATTAGAAAGACAATTAGTGATGCACGGAGAAAATGAATAAGTGCAACTGCGATGAAGGCACAAGTTCACCAGCCACTGAACTGACAAGGCAGAAATACAGACACAATCCTACCTAACGTTAGCTGGGCAACCCCTACAAAACAAATACAAAAGGGTGTTATGAACAGTTATGAACATGGTTATAATTCATGGTGGTGCTTTTCACGAGGGTGTCAGTTTACCTCCCATTCAGCCTTCTGCTAAAACAATGCCGAGTCAGAGCTGAAAATGAATGATCAAAACGGAGCACTTGATGTAGTTTATGCATAATCAAATCAACCAGCCCACCTTCATCTTCTGAAACATCCAAAATCTCATCCACAGTCTCAGGAAAACTCATCCGATGCTTCTCTGTGGTGATCTGTCAAGCATGGAAGGAGATAACAGGAGAGAGATATGGAAACGCAGAAGGAAGTGAGAGAGAAAGGGATAAAGGTAAACAAAGCATGATATGTTATTTTCCACAACTGATTGTTAAATTTGCTAGAATCTGGTGGTGTGTATTCAAGGAATACTTCTTTAGGTATTGATGTAACCATGAGAACCGCATGTTACTCACTGCAGAGACAGACTCCTCGGTAACCAGTTTCAGCACATCGATGACAGAGATGTATCCCAGTCGCTTAGCAATGCCCAGTGGAGACGTCCCATTCTGTGCGGAGAAAGCTCAAATAACCATATGCCAATATTTCCATAGACACTTAATCAAAAACATTGCCAGGTATTATGTTGGATGGGATGTAAGTTTCCATTCCCCCATTTCACTGGCATTTCGTGAGGTGATTTTTAACCTGAATCAGCTTATTTTCAGATATTGCAAGGTGAAGTAATTTCTGTATGAGTTTAGTTGAATTGAAATAAACTTAGATAAGCCCTTTTCACACATGTATACCAGAACAGTGCAGGGCTATCTGGTGTGGGAATGTTCCTTCAGTACCCCTTTCACACTTGCATTCAAGTACAGGACAATAGCCATAATTGTACAAACACAAAATTGTACAAAAATAGCCATGTTCTCACCTGAACCTGAAATACCCTGTCAGGTAGGGTGTGTGTGATCATCTCACCAACCTAGTTGGTGGCAACAAGGCACCCAAAAGCTGCTTTGCCAAACAACAAATTATTTCGTCTTCTGTCCTAATGGACAACAGCTCCCTGATTTCCAAACCGCTCCAGTTTCCAGACATTATTTCGATTAAAGTGCAGTAGTGTTGGAAATGCAGCATGTTGCCAACAGGTTTATTATTGTCACGAATGAGTTCGTGACAATCCTGAAATGTCCCGGCCCCCCTGTTAAACATGAATCTAACTGGGAATGTTACTGGGGGCTTAGGAGGACAACTGCAGCAATAACTTGTCCTGCATTCCGCTTCATACACACATTCTAACATACCGCTGTCCTGGGTCATAGCAGGAACCATTCTTGACTAGAGTACATGAGTGAAAGGTGCTATAGAGATAAACAAAGAGAGACAGATAAACCAAACCAAACCAATAAGCATATGATTAAAAAAAATTGATAGTATGTTCTTTTAAATAGACATCAGCATGTGCTGCTAATAGGTAGTTGTAACTGGATTTATTTTAACTTTACTGTAATTTCACATAAGCAAACCGTAAAAATACAGAAAAGAGAAAAAGTCCAAGTCGCAAAAAAGTTAAAAAGCCTTTATTTAGATGGCTATTTCATTACGAAATTTTAAAAACATAGACAATAATTATGCATTTTAAAATAAAGTTGGGTACAACCCACGTGTAGTGGCACAAACAGCCTTCTTCAGGGTGTAACCCTCAGCACACCGTTTCTCCTTTAGCAGATACAAGATGATTGCAAACATCTGATCACTACAGGCACTTGGGCAGAAGGTCAATGGACTCACAGGTGACAGGTACAAAGTATGACCACTACATGGTTCTAAAAATTGTATAGAAGGAAGAAAAAAAAAATACAGTTTTGGGAAAATGTAGCAGGTATGAAGCCTGGACAAAATGATATTTGATGAAGCAGCAAAACTAAATTAATATTACCCAGGACAGATACAAATCTGCGTAAATGATGAGGCTCATGGTTCATGAGGAGGCCAGTGACAGAAGGAAGGTTATAACAAGACAAGAAAGTCAGAAAAGTGTCTCACTGAGGTAATCTCATTGGGCTCGGCTCCGTGTTTCAACAACAGCGTGACAATATCAGTATGGCCCTGCTGAGCTGCTTGGTGCAGAGGGGTGTAGCCCATCTGGAGGGGAGAGAAGGAGGAGTGAAAACAGAGGGAGAGGGAGGGATACAAAGAGACATTTTCTTTAATGATTATGGCACCCAATGCTAGCACCAGCCCTCCACAGCACTCCTGAAGCTCACATAGTTCTACTGATCTCACCGATGGTCCTTGTGGATACAGATAAATTACAAGTGTATGTGTCTGCATGTGATGAGTGAGCGAGTGCTAAGAGAGGTGTAAAGAATTTACCCTTGTCTTGCTGTTCACATGAACCTGCTGCTGCAGAAGGAACTTCACCATCTTGATGTTACCATAGTGACAGGCCACGTGAAGGGGTGTGTAACCCATCTGAGAAAACGAGAAGGAGGCAGATGGCTGTTCTCAGTGGTTTCACTGATGCCTCTGTTTTGGCAGCTTGGGCCTTGTGTAAATGTGTAACACTCATGAGCACAGTGAGCAGAACCGTGTAAATGTTCTGGTAGCAAACAGCCAAACAAGCTGAAGCGTTTCAAGATTTCATTTAATCCAAATGTTACTTGATTTTATCAAATTCGAGGATGCCTTTGTCTGCCTTTAAGTGCATGTGGCTCTTAGCTAAGTTTCTTGAAGTCTAAAGGAATATTTAGTATCTCCTCTCACATACATAGATCATTTTTTTTAGTTGTAACTTTATCATTCTCAAAGTCTTGGATGATTAAACAATGGGATTTTTTTTTTTTTTTTTTTTTTTAAACAGAAAATACCCATATTTTGATGATTTTGTCTTCCATGTGGCTTTGGCCAGATGGAAGACAGTTTAGTCCCTAATGAGCCAGAATGCATCCCGGAGCTTATTTTGGCTGTCCTGCAGACTGGGCACAAGCGTAAAAATGACAGCATTGTTTCTACCAGCATCTTTAAAATGTGGTTTGCTCTGCCTGAGGAAGTTAGGTGAACTACGTAACTCAAAATCATGCTTTAGCCTGCCTTTTAAAATACATTTTAAATTTTAATGTACAATGCTACTAACATCACGTTTCATTATTCTGTGTATTAGTGGAGGCAGTGTGTCTCACCCGTGATGCAGCATAAACAGAAGCCCCCTGTTTAACCAGCGTGTCAGCAATGCCTACATGCCCCTCCTGGGCCACCAGGTGCAGAGGAGTGAGTCCATTCTGGGAAAAAAAGAAGAATGGACAGGAGACATAAGCAATCTGTCTGGTTTAAATCTCTAATACAAGGTAATACAGTTTTATTTTCCCAAATTATTCCCTAATTTTAAATCATGCTAATCTCGTTCAAGAAGGTGAAAAGTTTTCCCTATGTGACTTTTTGCTAATTCTGCTGTCTGGAAACGATGACATTTGAACCATTCTAATATTATACCTTGTTTCCCAGATTCACGTTGGCCTGTTTGGAGATGAGCAGGGCCACCATGTCAGGTCGTCCCTCCTGTGAAGCCAGGTGCAGGGGCGTGATGCCTTGGAGGGACTCTGCATTGGCTGATGCCCCGTTCTGCAGCAGACAACTGGCTACCTCCATCTGGTTCTGCTTGGCCGCTATGTGCAGAGGAGTGTAGCCGTTCTGTAGAGATAGACAAGGACACACAAACACATCAAATCTAAATTTGGGCTGAAAGTTAAATGCTGTTATGTAAGAGTGCTTCTGAGATAACGTTTGGATGCTGGATAACAACTATCATGCAAGTTTCCAGTTGTTTGACCCAGTTTGGTACATGTCCATGATAAATTGACATTGCTGTTTTTGTGAGTGTGTATACATATACACACATATACATGAGCGTCTTACTCGGGCAGTGCTGTGTGCAGATCCTCCTTTGCTGACCAGGAGTCTAACAACATCCAGGTTGTTGTGATGGACGGCCACATGAAGGGGTGTCAGACCATTCTGTCAAACATACAAACATACACACGCACACATATATAAACCACAGACATATATATATATACACACACAAAAATACATACAGACAATATCACAATATAAAACACGTATTCACTACCACATCATCACACATCAGCTATCATTTAGCATCTATCCACAAATCATCTCTAGGATGCTCTGCTCGGAGCACTGCACCGTCTTGTGTGGAGCGTTAGAGCTTGTAAAGACCTAAACGACAGGATTCTCACCTTCCCAGCAGCGTTAGGATTAGCTCCTCTCTCTAGCAGGAGCTCAGCAACATCCACCTTTCCATATTTAGAGGCCACATGGAGAGGAGTGAAGCCTTTCTGCTCAAAAAATTAAAACACAGAGAAAAAACATGAATGGAGAGCTGTTGTCATACTAATAACTGTATAGCATACTTGATTATAAAACATAACCAAACCAAAATAACAATGAATAGCTGACTAACTTTTCATGAATTTTCATGTGGTTTAGAAACTCTACATGTATTTTGAAAATATCAAACAGCAATAAAATTTATATGAGCATACCAGTGATTTTGCATGTTTGAACCTAATACATACTATATCACCCACATATGTTATGTTGAACTACATGTTATATTACTGCCAAAAATTTTCCAAAACATGCTATTTTTCCTACTTTCCAGACTGCCATTGGCTTCGGTTCATTCAAATACATTATTAAAATCAACTTGTTGAAACTGGAGATGTGCTTGAGATCAGTAATCCATTGCAGCGAACACAATGTCTATTAAATTATTTGTCAAAGTACCTTAATTTAATCGATCCAACCTGGAGCTGCGCTGAAGACAATGTATGTCTCCGCCAGAGAATATAGTCCCAGGAAAAGACTGTTTGTACCAAAAAATTAAAACAACCGTGCCTTCTACAATCTTGCATAAATGTTAGCAGGTGAAACATTGAAGTTTAAGGTGGGTCATCTGAACATTTGATTTTGGCAAAATAATACAAAAACTAAGGTACAGTTTTTATATTTTGGAAAGTGGTAACGTAACAACCATTGGTAGCATTTATTGAGCTCAAAGATGCAAAATGGCAGGTATGCTTCTTTAATATAAAAAGGCATATCAGAATAAGAATAAGGAGGAAATTTTCTGGAATTGCACTGGGCATTTAAAGTGCAAATATGCGTAAATGAATAAATGCAAAGGAAAACAACAAAATGAGCAAAATAAGCAAAATGTCTCATTATCTAATTCACATCTGAGTACAATATATTAGTGTTTTACCTGGTGTAGACTAATTGACGCTGAACTATTGTTGAGCTATAGCACTCAGAGAGAATACTAAATAGCTGACTCTACCTTGGTCATCTTGGTCTGCTGTGCCCCACTATCTAACAGGATTCGGATGGTGTGGATGTGCCCTTCACGAGCGGCGATGTGTAAAGGTGTGTGGCTGGCAGTTGTAGCTGAGTCGGGGTTGGCCTTGTGCTCGAGGAGCAGCTTAACAAGCTCCTTGTGGCCCATACGAGCCGCACAGTGTAGGGGTGTCTGGTCGTCCTAGAAAAAGACACAAACATTAATTCGTGTTTTAAACTTGCAGGGGGATATGGGGCCTACAAGTATGTATTGAAAATGCATGTTATTTAATATCACAAGTTTTGAGTTTCATGTCTACAAAGTAACAGGAATGTTATCAGGAATATCATACTTCAGCATTATTATAAATGATCAGTTTACATGAGCATCTTTATTGACCCTTGCATTCTTTACAAGCTTTAACCTTATAGTTCTATAAATATATATTTTCTAAAATATCACTGTAATATCTGAAATGTTGTTTATGCTACTTAATACTAACTATCCGATGGCTGCTGCTATAGATATCAGATACAAACAAAATGTATTCAGGAATAAAGCAACGTGGCTCGTACCTTGGCCTTGGCGTCTACCTGTGCTGCGTTCTGCAGCAGGAACTGAGCGACTTCACAGTGTCCTGCTCTGGAGGCCATATGGAGAGGAGTTTCCACCTTCTGGTTCAGATAAACACAGGAACCAAACAGAGTAAACAAGGTACAATATGGAAATTACATGTATCCAGCTAGGATTTAAAAGTTACTGTACTGTATATTCAAAAGTATTGCCTGCCTAGAAGCTTTTACTTCATCAGCAAAGGCCTTCGTCTTTCATTACCAGTTCAATAACTTGTTTTGCATTGAGTTTAAATATATCAAAAAGAAAGAAAAGAAGCAAAAATCTCTAAATTCATCATAATCCTAAAAAAAAAAAAAAAAAANAAAAAAAAAAAAAAAAAAATCTCATTCAGACAGTGAGCACCAGCATCGACTGGAGTGGAAAAAAGTAAATCATCCTATGGTGAATTGTTGAATTTGTGATGAAAATAATAAATCTAAGTATGTGATTAGTGCATTTGAGGTGAAATTCATCCTTTTCTTAGAAGAGGTGAAAAATATGAATAGTGAATTATCTTGAACGATATAATCTCTTCAGTCAAAAAAAAAAAAAAAAAAAAAAAGGCTTTATATAATGAAGGTGAGTGGAATAATCTCATAGTTAACATCACTCCCCATGACTTAAAATAAATAACATTTAAAATAGAAAAATTAAACTGGCTTCTTCACATTGATGGCACCTGAAGTGGAAAGTTTAGGTTCGAAAGGCAGCTCTCACCACATTGGAAGCATTAGGTGAAGCTCCTCTTTGGAGCAGGTTCTTCACTATGTTCAGGTGACCCATGAAGGCTGCTACATGAAGAGGAGTAAGACCGGACTGCACATGTGCGCGCGCGCACACACACACACAAAAGGGAGAATGTCAGTTGTTGATAGTTGACAGAGAGGTAAAGTGACATGATAATCTGTTAGCCACATGTGAGTATACTCGTGTTAGCAGGGTCAGCATGGGTTATTGTGTCAATTCCAAACTTCTGCTACGAGACAACAACATGATAAATATTTTTACTTAACATCAAACACAATATTTCTTAGACAGATGTTGGTACAGTAAAATTATATTGGCTCTGGTGCTGATCTCTGCTCCCTATCACACGTATTTATTAGCTACTTATAATTGAAAACGTCATTATTCCTCACAGCTATGCTTATGGAACAGCAGACATAGAAATAAATAATTTTGCACTTTCTGTTTCATGTCAAATTGATAAGGTGCATGCTGTACCATTAAAATTACTGGACCTCTCCAGCAGGAGATGTCTGTAAGAGGCAGTATATACAGACAAAATGTAAACAAATGCATGATACAAATAACAGCAAATGCTTCACGAATACCACTTTAGTGAAAAATGTTCTGGTTGCATCAGAACTAAAGATGTTTGCTTTTATTCAGACTGTCTCGTGGCCTCATTGTCTCACCTCTGTGACAGCTTCTAAGGAAGCAGAGTGTTTAAGCAGCAGGTCCATGGACCGCATGTGGTTCTTTTTGCAGGCAATATGGAGAGGTGTGAAGCCATTCTGGAGACAAAGTGAAAATAGTTCACAATTAGACAAAAACAAATCCTGAAGCTGGAATCATACCAATTCCTAAAAATTCTGATCTAGAGATGTTCAAAGTTAGCAAAAAAAATTGTGAATACTTTTTGATGCATTTCAGAAGTACTTTTTTTTCAAAAATTATTTTGTAGATTCAATTTTTATGTCACATTCTCTCATTAAAGTAAATTTCTTCCCTTTAAGAATTCATTGCGACATTTACCCACCAGAGCTCGTGCATTTGCTTTGGCCCCTTTGTCCAGCAGGACTTTGGCCATGCGATGGTGACCACAATGGGCCGCTACATGAAGAGGAGTTAAATGGTCCAGCGTGATATCATCTATCTCTGCGTTGTATTGGAGTAGCTGCCTGACACAGTCCATGTGGTCCCCCTGGGCTGCCATATGGATGGGAGACAGTCCGTTCTGAAAGAGTAGGAATGAATGATGGAGACAAAAACCATTTGAATATATAGAGGAGAAGCAAAGGAGGACGAGAGGAGAAGCAGGGAGGGAGGCAAAGAACAGAAAGAAGAAGTAGATAGGATAAAGAGTCAGAACTTCTCAGAAACAATATTGCCAAAATAACTTTCTGTGCATGCATCATGTCCAGCACATAGTCAATAAAGAGGTTCTGATTCTGTTTTCCACAGAAGTTATATATTCCACAGACTGTAGTAAAATTACTTAAAGATAACACATTCAGCAAGAAAGTCTGCAGTATGACTTCTGTTACATATGCACATCCATGACTGATTAATGGATCTAGCATATTCAACAAAGAGCAGCATTTTTTTTTAATTTAAGATAATGTCCTATGATGGGCATAAGATTTTACAAAAACTTTTTTTGTATCCTCATTGTCTTGGAAACATCACTAATATTATGTCTTGAGATTCACTTCATGTTATTATTTCAAATGACTTGTAAGTTAAAATCCACAGCTTACAGGAAAGCCTGATTAGTGTCTAAAAGACAAGCAAAGTGTGCAGCACTTCGTTAGCTTCATTTACCTTGGTTTTTGCCTGGATAGGAGCTCCATGTTCCAGCAGGATCTCAATGATACGTACATGACCGTTGCGTGCTGCACAGTGGAGAGGAGTCAGCTCATCCTACAAAGAGATACAGGAAAGAAGAAGGAAAAAGACAGGTAACAACATTGGGACAGTGTCAGCAGGAAGAGAGAGAGAGAGAGAGAGAGAGAGAGAGAGAGAGAGAGAGAGGAAGACAGATCAATCAGTTCATTACACTACCTTAGTTTTGGCATCAATCTGTGCCCCTCTGTCCAGCAGTAGTCTGACCATGATCACATTGCCCCTCCTGGAGGCTATGTGCAGGGGTGTGATGCCATTCTAGAAACGTGGGAAAGAAATTAATCAACTATATCAAACAAAAATCTATAGGCCAAATATATATCAAGATATGTCTGTCTTTATTACTCCTCTCTTAATATTCAAACCAAAATTTTCCAGCAGTACAATCATCATTTCTATCATTTGTCATCTAGAAGATCAACTGACCTTCGGGGTGAAGTTGACATTGGCTCCTCTGTTGAGCAGCAGCTGGGCTACACTCAGGTTCTCATAGTGGGCTGCAATATGGAGCGGTGTGAAACCAGTCTACAGAGAGAGAATAAAGACAGCGAGGGAGATCATGAGAACGAGAGAGTGTAAATAAGGATAATTACAGTCTATTTATATAACACTAAAAATGAGGCGCTGCAAAGAGCTTAGCAAAGATTAAACAACAGTGCAGGACATGAAGAATAAAAGAGTTTAAGAACAGAAAAAGTGCAAAGACAGAGAGGCAGGGAACAGCAAACAGTACATTTTCAGGTTTATTTTTATAATACACTACAGGCCGGAAGTTTGAGGCCACCCCCAGATTTAAAAAAAAAAAAAANAAAAAAAAAAAAAAAAAAATATATATATATATATATATATAAAATAAATGTAACTAATTAGTTTTTAAGAATAATTTGTCAAGAAGAGCACATTATATAGCCACTGTGGCTTAAGAAATGATTTTTAAGGAAGGCATGCCCAGTCTGTACTAGCACACTAGCACTTCAGTTGTGTTCTAACTCCCTTGCTGTTGTGTTTAACATTCTGTTCAGTAGCTGCTGTCTGCCTTCTCCCAGATCATTTTGGGATTATCATTCTGCATGTAAAACATGAGGGTGGCTCGTAATGCTGTGGGGGGTGTTTTGGGGGAGAGAGATCTGGAGACTTGGTCCAAGTTAAAGGAATTATGAAGAAAGAGGATTACCATTCCATTGAGATTTTTTTTTTTTTTTTTTAATCTGGGGGTGGCCTCAAACTTCTGGCCTGCAGTGTATATCACATTTAATTTTAATAACACCTAACTGCATTCATTTGCTTGAAGACAAAGTTTTCTGGTATCATTGCTATGGCTTTTCCATACAACACACTTTTCTTTTTTGGGCAATTGCACTGTAATAATATTGTAATTCAAAGAAAACAGCACTACACACAGTGTGACTGTACCTTGCTGAGAACATCAGCATTTGGGTCGTTCTGCAGAAGCACAGCGGCGGTGCGTGTGTCGTCGTTCCGTGCAGCAATGTGCAGTGCAGGAAGGCGGACTTTGCCCTTGGTGCCATAGTTGATTAGCAGCGCTACAACGTTTTCATGGCCCTGCTGGAGGGCCACCGCCAAGGGAGTGAAGCCATCCTGAAGGAGGGGGCAGTGATTGATATTGATGGGGCAAGAAGGGAGAAAAAGCAGATGGGGTAGGGAGTTTAGAGATGAGAGAGGAAAACGGGCAATGGATAACGAGATGGAGATGTACAGGGAAAGGGTAAAAAGGAGTCGGAGAGGAAGAGGGCAGGAGAGGATGAAAGAACAGATGCAAAAGAGAGAGAGAGAGAAAGTGAGAAGGTGAAATTGAGAGTGTTCATTCTTTAAGCAGATACAGCAAAGAAATGTACTGTGGCATAATTAGAGTGGGTGGAACCAGAAAACACTTGACAAGCATAAAAAGATTAATTTCTATGAAAGCTTTTCACACTTAACATCTGAATATCAAAACAATGTCAAAACATCCTCAGAAACTTGTGAAATCAGTCCCCCAGCATAATCCACTTCACCTCTGTCCATCTGCGTGCCCAGTACATTACAGAGTAAAACACATCGCTTCCATCTCATGAATGAATGAGGAGTGTGTGTGTCGCTTTGATTGCTCATGCACGCTTACCTCAGTTGGGAGGCTCTGATTGGCACCGTTCTCTAGCAGAAACTTGACAACCTCTAAGTGGTTCTCCTGTGCTGCCATGTAGAGCGGGCTGAACCCTTTCTGTTAGGGTACACATACATTATTTATGGGTACTGTATATAGACAAAATACATTAGAACACCCATCTCCACATTATCCCTCATCCAACATTATAAAACACACATATACCTGCATGGATGTGATCAGAATAATAAATAATTTATAGGTTTTTATCTTTACAGGGAGTCATACCTTGCATATCAAACAGTGGAGACGCACAAACCCTTTAGCAGTTGTGTAACATGCAAGCAGAGATGCAAAGACACAACAACAAAAAGAGATATTGGATACACTCACACACACATGCTCACAGCTTGCAGTGACTCACATGTGACTGGGCATTAACGTTGGCACCATAGTTGACAAGCTCAGCCACCACTTTCTCCTGCCCTGCCAATGCAGCGATATGGAGGGCAGTGTTCCCTTTCTGGAGGGTGCGCACACACACACACACACACACACACACAAAAGAAGAGAGGAAGGAAGAGTGAAGTGAATGAGAATAAAATGAATACAACCTAATGACCTAGTTCTCTAGATTAAGCGCTCAAAAATTAGTAACTTTTTTTTATCATATAAAACATCCCACAACTCTATTGTTTATATGTACAGTTTTGACACGTTGCTGAGTAGAAGCAAAAAACTATTTGCTTTCTCGTTTCTCTTGTTCCTTAAATTTCATTCCAAATAATTTGATATATGCACTTCCTGTGGTACTGTGACGGGTGGGGTTTGGACCCAAATGCAGCACACAGTACAACTCTAACAAGTTAAGTTCTTTAATAGCGTTCTCAGTCCAACACAGAAGCAAGCAGAACGACAGGCAGGACAAAGCGCCTACATAGAGACTGACAGACAGGGAACCCAGGCGCAGGGACTGGAATCGGAGTCGGGGACAGAAGGCAGAGGTGGTTTCCAGGGAAACGACAAGCAGGATAGTCCAAGACAGGCCGAGTCGGTAACAGAATGTCAGTCCACAAATAAACGCTGGAAAGTCTTGCATCGAGGATAGCTAAGAACAATCTGGCAAAGGGTGAGTGTGAGACTGGGGCTTAAATCCATGCCTGATTGGTGCCAATTGGTAACAGCGTCCAAACCTGAAATGAATCAGGCTGATGAACTGAGGTGAGGAGCTGAAGACCAGGCAGGCAGAAATGGCAGGTGAGTAGCTGAGGACCAGGCAGGCAGAAATGGCAGGTGAGTGGCTGATCAGACATGCAGAACTGTGACAGGTAGGCCACATCTGAGGCCCTTAAAAAAAAGGCTTTTTATTATGTCATGCCACTGTAAATGAAATGTGGTGTGTTTTTAAAAGGCTGTGTTGAGTACTCAGCTCTGATTGGTCAATTCTGGTTAAAATGACCTTGAAAAATACACATAAATATGTTTTGATTCACTCTGAAATGTTGCTATAAACAGCAAGTGCACACACAGAGAGAAGACAGTACCTTGGTGGTGGTTTCCAGTGAAATGCCATCGTGTAGTAACTCCAAGACCATTTTGACGTGACCTTCTTTAGAGGCCAGGTGTAACCCGTTGAGACCATTCTGGAAACAGAAAGACAGAGACATATTAGAGGTTCAGTGATTATAAAGTTTTCTTCGTTTTTATCGCCAGTATCAAAGTGTGATTTCTTGAGGAGAGTTCCTCATTTGAAATAAAACATTTTTTTCTTAATCCAAATGTCACACTTCAGTCACAGTTCATAATAACTGGAAGGTTCATGAGTTAAGTTGTGCTCTTGTATTAGTAAGTAATAATCATAGATACAGTACCTAGGAGCAACACACTGTGTTTCGATAAATATTGCTGCCTATTTGTGCTGAGGCCATCCTTGACCGCATTTGCCTTTTCCTTGTCAGAACCAAAACCAAAGCTAAATTTGTATAAATAATAATAATAATAATAATAATAATAATAATAAATAATTTGCTAAATTTGTATTTGTATTAGTGCAGTGATCTCTGTAGCCTGCAAAGCAGTTGCATATTTGAGCTCTGCTACCAAACAAATGATAAGCCCACAAGTTCATGTCTCATCTCTTTTAGATGTCATCAATTTGCTGATGAAAATAGTGGTAGAAAGCACACTAAAATGGGGCTACAGCTCTTCCAGTTATCTCTAAAAATAACCAATAAACCCACAGTGGCAGCATGAAGATTCAGATCTGACAGAATGCAGAACCAGCAAACTGAGGAGTAAGGAGGAGAGGAGGGAAGACTCAAGACGACCGTTTTATCTCAGCAAAGTCTGCCAGATCCAACCTGCCTGCAGTTACCAAAGCGGCCACCAGGAGTCTCAGTGAGCCACACAGTTTCATCCTTGCTTTATACTGCAGTATCATTTAATTCAGATGGGTAACACGATGCTTCTGTGAGCATGCGCAGATGCTGGGGAACACACTGAGTACTGTCTATCAGTGCTGAATACACACACTGACAAATGCTGTGTGTGATGTTTTGCGCTTGATACTGTGCTGCTATGCACAATAATTCAACACAACAATTCAGCTTTGTACAGAAAACGATCATAGAAATGTGCACACAGTTATACATGA
This sequence comes from Lucifuga dentata, assembly GCA_014773175.1. NCBI lineage: Eukaryota > Metazoa > Chordata > Actinopteri > Ophidiiformes > Bythitidae > Lucifuga > Lucifuga dentata. Next base: position 233,725 of record VXCM01001427.1, on the reverse strand, counting down.
TGTTGTTAGACACCTTCAGAGAGAGAGAGAGAGAGAGAGAGAGAGAGAGGAAAATAAAACAAGGAGCCTGCAGCTTGTATCTACAGCAAGGACAGTTTGTTGCTACAGAATCACATATGAAAATACCAAAAAACTGTGTCTTTAAGATCCTCTTCCTGGATTTTCCACAGCTCCGATTGCACACCTGACCACTTGAGGAGGAGCTCTCTCTTTAAATTGTTTATCCTGAAGGCTTCTTCCATTTTATTTTCCCAGATGCTAAGATTTCTAACAAGCTTTTTTTTTTTTTTTTNTTTTTTTTTTTTTTTTTGTCTTTCTAACAAACTCAGGTTTGCCTGTAAAAAGTTCTTTGAGACGTTGTAAGTAAAATTCGGTTACACAATTAAACTTGTTGACTTCACATGATCTCACTCTCAGTGATGAAGTGTGTGATCTGAGTGGAGGTTTCCATGTTCTCCCCAGTGATTAATCTCATGGTATGATATTATGCAGTATGCTTAACAGAAATTCTAGAAGGAAGATGCCAGACAAAAACCCTTTACTTTCTCAAAGAAGATGCCCCTGACGAATGTGTTCAGTAGCTGGGTTTAAGCAAACATTTATAATGTATAATAATTAGGTTTTCCCCTTTAGACCAATAATCACCTTGACCATTATAGGCAGAAATTTCTCTTGAGAATATTAATTTAAACAATATTGTTCTTTTTCCATAGTTTGCCATTGCTGTATATCTAGTGAGCAGCATTTTGACAACTTACTTGCTCCTGTGGTCAAATGTATGGTTAGTAGATTATGTAATATAAGATACCAATATGCAAGACTATTTTGTGTGAAAATTCCACTCTCAGATGCTGTTTACTCTTATATGTCATCAATCTGTGACATGCATTTCAGAAAGTATTTTGAGAAGAGTGATGGTTTACCTTTTTAGTCATTTTTGATTGACTTTTATCTCAGTATCACTTCCACGTGAGTGAGCTCTCATATTTTCCAAAATGGCTTTCAGCATCACAAACTTGTTGAATCCAGCCATTAATTTTCTATGTAACTGACCAGTACCAGTGTACCAATGCTAACACAGGAGAGTAGGAAATTCCAGATGTATACATGATAAGTTCAGGTTTTGGTTAGCATTCATATTCAGTTTGAAAATGTGTGGAATAAAGTGTTCTAGTGGTATTTTTAAGGCCACAAACACGCACACACACAATTGTGCCTGTGAGCTGAGCAAAGAATCTAACATCTTACTTGATTAGCTGTGTTAATGTCAATTCCATTTTTGATGTGGTCCAAGGCCTTGTCCAGGTTCCCTGATCGAGCTGCACGCAGAAAGCTGGTGGCTGCATCGGCCTGTCACAAATAAAAAAAACAACAACAACATGTGGTTAAAAAGTGTAGACATAGAGAGAAAGAGATGAAAAACTACCTGAAGAGGAAACTACCCAGAGAATCCAATAATTACACTGAAGACATTCAGAGTAAATGATTTCTTAAGGAAAAATGGTCTGTCGATGTTCGGTGTAAACCAAAACATAGAACATATTGTCTTATTAAGAATCATTATAATGGAACCATATGTTAGACAGAATTTAAATAAAACTCAAAGATCTTTATGTGTATAGTTACGCTCATTTACTTTGGCTATTGAAACAGGCAGGTTTAATGCTACACCAGAGGAGAGACTGTGTGTTATATGGGTTACAAGAGATTGAAAGTGAAGTTCATGTTATGATTTGCTGTTATTTATATGATGATCTAAGGGCTGTACTTTTTCAGAAAATGTCTTCAATCAATGTGGATTTCTTTTGGTTGAATGCTAGATTCATATTTTAGGAAAGAAAGCTTTTTGTTGCAGACTTTCTGTGTAAAGCTTGGGAAAGAGGACAAAGTTCTCTGAGTTGTAGAGTTTATGTAATGGGCTAATTTTTCTTCTTCTTTTTTTTTTTTTNTTTTTTTTTTTTTTGGTGTTGTCACTGTATTATTTGACATTGTCTTTTGTTTCACCACTGCAGTGATGTGTTTGGTATCTTGTAAGCCCATGTACATGACACAAATAAAAATCAAAAATCAATCAAATCAAATTCAATCAATCTAACCTCTAACACCAGAATTCCAAGATAAGAAAACCAAACCCAGATTCCACATGTGCTATGTTTAAAATATGCATACATTCATTTGCTCAAATATCTGTTCCCACAAAATTCTCAATATTCTCATGTGTTTTCAGTGAAAGCCCCACTCAGGCTGCATGTCTTGGTCTATCATCAATATGCATTTCCTTTGAGAATAGGTAGCATGCATGTTTTATTCTTCCTTTATTGAATCATTTTAACTTGTTTAGTTTTTTCAGTTTTTACTTTGGCAAGGTTGAGGAAAAGTAACAATGCCAGAGGACTGTTGGTGCCAAATTGAATGATTTTGAGCATCTTTATCAAATTAGAGCCACTGTGAAGGCCAAATGCATTTTATCAGACCCCCAGCACCCCCTCCATCGCCCCTGATGTGCCCAGTTTCCATCACGGCACAGATTCAGTTTCCCTAGGGTCAAAACTAACAAATTTATGAAATCCCTTGTCCCAGCAGCCATTTCTTTTAAAATAAGGTTTAGCTTGATATTTTGTGCTGCTGGTCTTTATGGGGTGCTTATGTATGTATGAATGATTATGGTGACTACTGATCGCAAACTGAATTGCCCCTCAGGGATAATAAAGATTACTCTACACACAACAAATCCTGTGGCTAAAAATGTGTGACTTCTTACTAGCTGTTGAACTTTGCGGCTACACCAGGTTTGGCAGACGTCCACAGTTGAACACACTCCACCACGAGCTCCACTGTCTGCCTGTCTGATCTCAAAGAAAGCTCTTGTGGTTTATGAATCTATGTGTGAGTGTTTATACGCCCACTCGGAATTCATTCATCAACCAAAAATTAATATGGCTGACCTGCAGAATGAAATGTTTCCAGTGCCCTGAAAAGAAAATACTGTGTAATGTTCTGTGCTCTTGTCCCTCTCTTTGCTCCTGTCACAGGCAAAATGATGCATCTGTTTGAGGTGTTATTCTCAAGCGGCTAGGCAATGCGGAATCGCTGAGAGACATGCCTGCCCTTTTTCCATCTTTTAAGTGTCAGTGAATCATGAGATAATGTTGCTTGTTTCGTGAACGATGAGCAATTCTATTTCTCCTATAAACAGATAAGATTACTCTTTTGACATCTTCTCCCTACCCTGTATAATTATCTTCTTTTTTCCTTCTCTTCTCTGTGTTTTTTCCTCCATATTTCCTGATTTGTTCTCTGCAACTGAATGTGTTCACCACGTTTCTGCAGATGTCACAAGATTTTCCCTTTTCTCCCTGGCTTTGACATGTTGTCAAAATGTTCAATTAAACTCCAGTTTTAACCACTTTCCCTCCTTTTTCTCTAAGGGATCAGATTATCTCTCTGTCTTCATACCTCTTTTTCTTGGTGATCTAAGAGGGGTTCATCAGGACTTGGTGTCTCAGACCTTGTTTGAATTAAATGCAGCTTAGCTAATCAGCTAAATCAGCTAATCTTGTGTGAGACTGTGTATGTGTATGTATAGCGTGAGCCATGTCTTGATTACACTGTTAATTGAACATGTGTGACAGCATCGTGATATAAGAAAGTGTTTGCATGAGCCAGGAGCTGATCGTGTTTTACAGAAAAAGAAATGCTTGCAGTACTTGAAACTCATTCTCTTCCAGCTCATGTTGCTGCGAGGATGGAATCCATTTCCCCCCTGCCCCACTACCACTTGTTTTTGCTGTCTCCTTGCCCACTTTTCCCCTCTCCCATTGCACCCTTCCCTTCCTCTCTCCCACTACCATATACTGACCGATTAGAGCGCTACACTCATTCCTGTCTGGTTTCTTCTACTTTATTATGCCCACTCATTTTCCTTGTCATGCTGTCTTCCCTTCCTGTTATTTCTCTCCTTCCTTTGTCTCATGTATCCCATTTTATCTTCATACATGTTCATTTACCCCATCATGCCATTCAATGTCTTTTGTCCAGTTCAGGTTTGTTTTGTTTTCGTTATTTATGTGATTAAATAAAGTAATAATGTATGTCTCCTAATATTGTTCTTAAAATCTCACTTCAGCGCTATTAATTTGTTGGTCCTAATATGTTGAGTTTTGTACATTTTCTATGACTACCTAATACATAATGACGTCATTTGGAGAAAAATTTGGAGTATATAAGAGCACCTAAAATAACACTCAAACTTAATACAATATTTAAAAAAAAAAAAAAAACNTTAAAAAAAAAAAAAAAAGCACTCAGGAATGATACATGATCAACTCTTTGAAACTAAGTATTTGCCACGCATCAGTACAATGTAGACAGCTGTTTAAAAACCAAATCAAAACTGTAAAATATTTGGAGTCTTTTGGCATTAAAACATTTGAGAAATCTAACGAAATAGGAGCCAGCTGTGAACATCTCCATTTCTCACATTAATTTACTGCCTTAGGTCACTGCTCTAATTAAGAATTTAAGAGTGTGTGCTTAGATAAAGCAGGGAGCTGATGGATTATCAAGATGATTAACAACCATATGAGGCTGCACAGGCAATGGACGGCTGCTCTCATGAACTGAATCTTTCAGATCCACTTTTGGACTGCACCCTTGTCATCTTGATGATATTAAAAATGTTTAAGGCATTGTAAGAGCTTAAACAAAATCTCAGTGTAACTGAGATGTTCAACAATTTTATGCTAGTTTTTGTATGTTAACATACTGACATGAACACGTCTTTCTTTGTGTGGTAAATACACAATTTAATTGTCTGAGTCACAAATATTGGTGGAATTTTCAACCTTATTTTATGAAAGTCTTCAAAATAAATTAAGGTCAGTGAAAAGGGGAAAGTAACAGTGTCTCCCAACATCAGTAGATGTTTTCATTTTAAGATAATGACGGTGGGTGCAAGACTTAACAAAGAAACATTTTTGCAATACTTAACTAAACCCCACTGCAGTTGCAGAAAGACAAAGAAAATGCTGAAGAAGCAAACAGACTGAGTACAAAGATCTATGTAAGCATCATATTTACTCTGTCATCAAATATCCGTATTCCTCAGGCCTCATCTGACCTCTCTCACACACGCATTCAAACACACACAGTACCAGGTACCAGATAATGTAATATACACTGATCAGCCACAACATTAAAACCACCTGCCTAATATTGTGTAGGTTCTCCTCGTGCCACCAAAACAGCTCTGATCCCCTATGAAGTCTGTGGTATCTGGCACCAAGACTTCAGCAGCAGATCCTTTAAGTCCTGTAAGTTGCGAGGTGGGGCCTCCATGGATCAGACTTGTTTTTTGTAGCACATCCCACAGATGCTCGATTGGATTGAGATCTGGGGAATTTGGAGGTCAAGTCAACATCTTGAACTCTTTGTCATGTTCCTCAAACCATTCCTGAACAATTTTTGCAGTGTGGCAGGGNTCAACATCTTGAACTCTTTGTCATGTTCCTCAAACCATTCCTGAACAATTTTTGCAGTGTGGCAGGGTACATTATCCTGCTGAAAGGGGCCATTGCCATCAGGGAATACCATTGCCATGAAGGGATAGTCTGCAACAATGTTTAGGTGGTACATGTCAAAGTAACATCCAAATGAACGCCAGGACCCAAGATTTCCCAGAAGAATATTGCTCAGATCATCACACTGCCTCCGCCAGCTTGCCTTCCTTCCCATGGTGCATCCTGGTGCATCTCCTCCCCAGGTAAATGATGCACATGTACCCGGCTGTCTGCATGATGTCAAACAAAAATGTGATTCATCAGACTAGACCACCTTCTTCCATTGCTCTATGGTCCAGTTCTGATGTTCACGTGCCCATTATAGGCACTTTGGGCGGTGGACAGAAGTCAGCATGGGTGCTCTGAGTGGTCTTGCTGTGCAGCCCCATACGCAGCAAGCTGCCATGCTCTGAGTGTTCTGACACCTGTCTATCATAGCCAGCATTCATTTTTTTCAGCTATTTGCGCTACAGTAGCTCTTCTTTGGGATCTGACCAGATGGGCTAGCCTTCGCTCCCCACGCACATCAGTGATTGAGTGCCCATGACCCTGTCGCTGGTTCACGGGTTGTCCGTCCTTGGACCACTTTTGGTGACCACTGCATACCGGGAACACCCCATAAGATCTGCCGTTTTGAAGATGCTCTGACCCAGTCATCTAGCTGTCACAAGTTGGCCCTTGTTAAAGTCACTCAGATCCTTATGCTGCCCATTTTTCCTGCTTCCAACAAATCAACTTCAAGAACTGACTGTTGACTTGCTGCCTAATATATCCCACCCCCTGACAGGTGCCATTACAACCAGATGATTCACTTCACCTGTCAGTGGTTTTATGTTATGGCTGATCGGTGTATAATCCCTTGAGATTGTCATTACACAAATGTAGAATGATTTTGACATGCAGCTACTGATATGATAGTATTAAGTTTGATTTTAAAAAATAAAAGTGTCAGCCATGAACCACACCATCACATAAACACAAATACACTGAGATAATAAATGATTGGTTAATACAGCACATATACAGTACATCACATGAAATGATTGGAGTTCTTGTATTGTAGTGTTGTTCTTGCAGGACAGATTTTGCTTAAGAAAACTAACTTAAATGCTTAAATAGATTAAATTTGACACAGGTCTATATCAAAGTTTTTATATGAGATTAATATATGAAAATTTAATTTTTCATTTGCATATGATTAAAATTCACATCTCTCATATTCACATCTAAGCTCACACATTGCCCAATATTCAAGGGAAGTGTATAATGAATGTAAAAATCATAGTGTCATCCAATTTTAAATTTTTCAACTGACATGCCACCATGACAGTTTTTTTTTCTACATTGACTGGAGCTGGTTGAGTTAAACAGCCTTTTCTACTGAATGAAGTACTTTTCAACAACATGGTAAAATGGAAAACTGATTAAATATTCATAAATTGAAACAGACACACTCTCATACACTGCATGCTGACCCACATACAGACTGCTTCAAAAGACTCAGACAGAAGAGTCAAAAGGAAGTAGAAGCACATGTTTTCAGTTGTCATGGTAAATTTTAAGCATTTTCTGTACAGACAAGGTTTCAAATTTAATCCATTTTATTTGTGTCCTGCTCATATCAGCACCTACATCTCTCTCTCTCTCTCTCTCTCTCTCTCTCTCTCTCTCTCTCTCTTTCTCTCTCTATGTCACTCACACACACTCCCACACACGCACATGCACACAGGATGGAACCCCAGACTAATACAAAGCATTTTTACTTGATGAATAATTGACCACAGCACTGTTATGAAACTGCAAAATAGCCTGCATGCCTCAAAAGCTCAGAAAATATGATAATCATTTGGAATTCAACCATATGAGAAAGATGCTGCAGAAAGAATGTTTATCCAACCTTTGTCACAAATCATATATGTGTTATGTTATGTTATGCTATGCTATGCTAGGTCATGTCACATCATGTCACGTCACGTTATGTTTTTGTGACTGATTTAATGATCTAATGTATTCTGGATAATTTCACTGGCATAAATGTTCATCAGCACTTACAAGTCAATCTCAAAGAAAAGTGAGATTACAGTATTTCAGATTAGATGTTACTATTACTTACAAAACAGTCAAGGAGAAATTTGGGGAGAAATACAGAAATTCAGTCTCGGGCCCTTACAATACCTCTTTGTCATGGAAGAATTTGATGCTTTTCTGTACTGTGGGTTTTCTCTGACTGAAGTCACAGGCAGCACAGTGGGTACAAGTATTTGTTTTAGTGAACAGCTTGTGTCACTTCTCATTGTGAAATGAGTTTTTGTGTCACTAGTTGGGACTTTTCCCACAGGTTAATCTCAGCTTTGCCTCCTTTGCACTGAAACTTTGTAAGTGCTTATAGAAATTTCTATTACAGCTATACATGCATAATCAACATGTACTAAAAAGTTTATTTTGAGAGAGATCTGATTACTACCAAATACTATTTGTTATTTTCAAATGTAACTAGGCTTCTATGTTATGTTATGTTTATGTTGTGTTTTATTAAAGCATCTATTTTGTTTTTCTTGCATTTGGATGTTGCAACTTGATCCTCTTTTCCTGCTTCTTCAAACTTCTTCGTGTATGCATAAAGTGTTTTGCGATACTTGTTCATCCTCATATTTCTTGGTCTTTTTCTTCTTGAACTCAACGTGTTTCATTTTGCACTTTTGTAGAGTTACTGCATTATGTTGGATAGAATGTGATAGAGATATCTTAATAATTAAGTGATTAACTAGTGATAATCAAGGAATATATAAAAACCCATTTGCACTATCATAATGAAAACTGGTAATTGTTATAGATTACAAACAAAGATGTGCATGAATCAACAGCAAACCTATTCACATAACGAGACATGTGCATATAAAGACAAATTATCTACATGCAGAGGATGCAAACCCAAACCAAAAATAGCCCAGCTGACAAAACAGTATGTTGGCACCAATAAGGAGGGAGATGGATCACAGTAATGAACCCTCATGGGTTTAAACAAAGACCTGCTTCTACCACAAAAGACAGACCCTGAAATGAATTCTCTCTCTCTATCTCTCTCTCTCTCTCCCTCACACACACACACACANACACACACACACACACACACACACACACACACACACACACACACACACACACACACAATGGCTGTCTCACAGCAGCGTGCAGATTAATTTACACACAGTGATCTGCAGGCTTTAACAGAAAGAAACTGAGATTGCAAGTGTAGTACAGTCATACTCTTGATATCAAGACTAACACTTACAAGTACAGAAGAAACTGCAAAACAGATGTACTCACATAAAGGTGCTCCACAAGTTCAGGTAGGTGTGAGATAATATACCCACACCCTACAAAGACACACTACACATGCCATTCATGTCTTCATCCCAAACCTTGGATCCTCCACCACGGCGAGAAATGTTCTGCACAGGGCCACATTAATATCAGTCATCTACTTTATCACCTGTTGGTTGTGTTTATTCATTCATACAAGATATCCACAATTCCCTGAGCCACTCTATAATTCCCTCATCTTGGGCTTCTGAATGTAAAATATAATCTTGCTTTACCCTTAGTTAATGGAAAACATTGATTAGTAATGAAGCATCTGATCGAAACTAGCAATGACACTCAGTTGTTGCAGTTATTGTAGCAGGAAGTGTTCTGAGTGCACAATTCTACCCAACTTTACCAAAAAAAAACAGATTGGCGTTGCTTGTATTGCCAGTTATTAGCCTAAAATAATGTTCTTAAAATTCCAGCTTAGCATAAAAAGTTAGATCTCAGGAATTAAACTTGTCCCAATCAAATCACTCAGTCAAAAAAGTAATTTCATTCAGTCCAGCACTCACTTGGACTAATCTGTTATGTTGAACACACTGAAGTCCATTGGTAAGATATTCCATAAATGTTTATCAGATCAGTGGTGTGAGACATGACACATTAATGCACAAAAACAAACCATGTGTGCAAGCCATGGGCTGAATATTTTTTCCAAATGCATAACTTCCCAAATTTCCATTTATTTCTGTTCATTGGTAGCTAAGTTAATGCACATGGTAGACAGAATGATTAATGAAAGAAAGCAGGACATCCAAATTAGCATCTGACATGAGTTTAGTTAATGAATACACTTCTGTGTTGTCTAATGGGTCTGTTACATTATTGTCATTAATGGATGAATGCTTTGTTGGATCATTTTAGTTGCCAGGCAAATTCTACATCATGTTCTATTCAGTTTATCCTATTATATCAGTTTTTTTTTGAAAATGTCAAATAATTTGAGAACATTTTCAAGAAATGGGTCTCAACTATGTCAGAAGTACTGAACATGGTGATGCAGCATGCTAAATAAACTAATGGCTACAAATCAGACATGAAATGCTGTAATATTACATTTCCGTTCTGGAGAGTGGAGATCAATTGAAGCATATCCATGCCTGGCAAGATGAAGTCACAGCCCTGAGAATGAGAAATCAATGGCAAACACAGAACACTCTGTAGAGTGGAGTTGATCAAATATTGATGGGTGTGTGTGTGTGTATTTGCTCATGTGGGGGTAGGACCAGTATAAACAACACATACTGTATTCTTACACATCCGGAGTAAAAGAGTTTTTTTATTGACAAACATCCACACACAGGGAAACACATTCATGCTTGCATATAGACTGAAATTCAAGTAACGTAAAGCATCTTCCAACTGAATGAAAATAAACACATGAAACCCACATAAAGTAGGTTATGTTTTAACCCACATTTGTTGCTTGTTTGTTGTTTTGTGCGATGTCAGCAGATTACTCAAAAAAAGTTATGAACTGATTTTGCTGAAACTTGGTGGCCCAGGGAGGAAACCAGGAAATTTTGGTGCAGATCCATATCCAGGGGCCAATGCAGGAATTTTCTTAATGATTTCTTAACATTGTGTAATAGAGCAAAACAATCCCGACACCAATCTGAACAAAAAAATAAATCAGGCAGCAATCTGGATCTGGGGGATTTAATTATATTGTTGGCTATTTAAAGCAGCTCCTGCCATAAGAAGCTCATCTTCAGCTGCTTTTGCCACCAAACTTCAGCAGGCATTCCAATATACTCAGAATATGGACATAAAATAAAGCTAGAAACATGAAACTGCCACCAATGTGAAGCCAAGATGATGCTTATTCAGCAATATAAAACGGTTTTGACATGGAGATGATATCCACATAATTTTTTTTTTTTTTTTTTTTTAAACACATCTGATTACAAGGTAATGATAGTAAAAGTTTGGCTTTCAGAGGACTGATGGTAGATGTACAGTATGTGCTCTCTGAGTTAGCCATTTGACTCAACTTTATTAACATTTTATCTCCTGAATCTACTTTTCATCAGGTCTTGCTGAGTGTGAAGAGGCTGAGAGGCTGAGTGTATAATTGTGAGTGATGATACACAAGTTGGGAAAAGGGAGAAGCATTGGACATAAAACTTATATAACCAAAGGTCATATGAGAGTTTGCAAGCTTACATAGCAGCGGATTATTATCATATGCTGGAATATTTGGTAATCTAATTAATAATTTAACATCATGGTGTAAGCAGTATCCTCCTTTTTAGGCTGGTGTGATCCATAGAGTCTATAATGCACATTGATAATGCAGAGTGGGCTCTTGTCACAGATTGTAATGTGGAGACTGTGAGCACATTACATGAAATTCTGCCATTCTTGACTATTTTGACTAAGACAGATTTTCAGTGTATTCTGGATAAATTAAGATCCTAAATTAAGATGCTGACTAAGCAAATGCTCCAAGCTGCTCGGCTGTGTTTCAGCCGAGCAGCTGCCTTCTAGACAAATTTAAAGGGATATTACACCTAAAATCAAACACTCCCACCCCGCTACCCCCCTGCAGCTGCAATGATTTCATAGGTGACCTGTTTTCACAATTTAGGTACTCCTACAGGATAATCCTCCTCATGCTCAGTTTGTGTCAAACAATCATTGTATCGCCAATATATTATGATCATTAGTTACACACTGGAACAATGACAGTGGCTAGAAAATGCTGGAACATGCATCAATTGGAAATCATTGTAATGACATGGAATTAAGCTGACCAAAGCTGCTTTTCTCTACCAATTGGAGAAAAAAAAAAAAAAAAAAANAAAAAAAAAAAAAAAAAAACACTGCCCAAGAGTTACACTCAAACACTCTAAAAGCAAAATTGGCCAAACTCAGTGAATTGAGTGGGGTCCAAAAGTGTGAGACCGCTGTGAAAATGCTTTTATTTTGCATTCTTTTTAAATTTAATACAAGATTTTTCATTTTCAAGTGATAATATCATCTTAACAATTTGAGTGAAAAGTTGAATCTTTGAAAAATGTACATGAATGTTGAATATCTTAGTATTTGGTACCCTCCCCCTTTTACTTTAATGACAGCATGTACTCAAGGTGACATGGACTCCAAAAGTTTGTCTAAAACCTGATGACCCAAGTTATCCCAGCATGATTTGACAATGTTCCAAAGAGCTTCTTGTGATGTCAGACTTTCTGATTATTTCCAGATTTACATGGAAAACATCACAGATTTTCAATTGGTCTCAGCTCTTTGGACCTCACTGTATATTTTTGCAATTCTGAGAAAAGGTTGCTCAACATGGCTGTCTTTACTTCAAAAAATGTTAAATGAACAACTAGATGATTTGTTAAAATTAATATTTCACAGTGCATAAAATTCCTTTCTCCATGTGACGAGACACATGAAAATGAGGATGTTCCTATTGTCTTTTCTGCCTCTGTGCTAAAACAGCACATGTTAAATATTTATAGCCTCTGTCAGGCCTCTGCTTTTGCAGCCCACTACAATCAAAGTGTGCTTTTCCTTATTTTTAATCTTTGTGTTTAGTGTCTAACTGTGCACACACACAAACTCTGCATGATGCACAAAGACTTATAGGTAACTACTACAGTAGCTATATTATAATTTGTAGATATAGAGTGAGCTGAGAAACAAATGAGGACAACGGCAATAACTATATATGCACAATTACTGTATATGTAGTCAGGGTCGGATTGGGATCCAAATTTTGACTAAAATAACTATTTTTACTAATTTGTCCGCTGTTTCTCTGTGCTACTGTTTCTTTGCGTCGAAGCTCCAAAAAAATTATGAAAGAAAAAAATTATGTTTGCTTAGTTTAAGTTTATTTTATTTAATATAATGTCATGCAGTACAAAGGCCACCAGCTGGCCCACCAATGTTTGCAGCTCACCGGGAAAAGTCCCGCCTCTCCCATGGCCAATGCGACCCTGTCTACTGCACATGAACACACACAGAGTGAGAGGGAGGGTGAAAGCAGAGCCTCTTAAACACTTACTGTATGCAGACATTTTACATGTGTACATGATTAATCTTGCACCTAGTCAGCACAGCTATGTCTGCTTTGAGGCTGCTTTCAGGGTGCCATATTAAAATGTGACATCTACTGGTACAATATAATGTTTTTTGTTTTAAAATTAATTTCACCTTATAATGGATTGCTTCAAAAAACTTTCAAAGTTTTGGATTTCTGAAAGTTTGGGGTTTTTTCATGTGACACAGAAAGTCATAAAGACACTGATTATTCTGCAAAAATCACATTATGAAAATGGCCAGACCAGAGCAATTACCATGGAAATTCATATGTAAAAGCCAGTGATAACATTGAAATGATCAGAAAAATCCCCCCCAGAATTGTAAATCATCTATTACATTCTCCAATTAAGCTGCATAATTTGTTAATCTTCCCTCTACTATCTCAGGCCATAAATCGCATCTTCACAATCTCTCATTTCTCTTGAGAATAAATGTTTAGACAACAGATGAAATTCATGCACAAAGACAGATACCCTTTTGTCTTTTGACTGAATTTTTTTTTGTTTGTTTCAGCATCCTGTTCTATGTGATTATGCCTCTCCACAGTTTCTTGTTACCATTCTTCTTTACCAATCAATCTCTAATATTCCCTTTGAACATCTTCACAATACAACACAGAAAACATGAGAGAGAGAGGACATTCAAGACACATGATGTAGCGTGAGCCAGCCATGATCTCCTGATTTCATAGCACATTGTGCTTTACATAGACGTTTGCTTCACGTCACATCCGCATCCTTCTTTTCAATGCTACATTTTCCAACCCCTCTCTCTGTCTCCAAACTCCTCCATTTCTTCCAGTTTCACACAATTTCTCCCTCACTCACCCTGGAGCTGTGTCCTTCCTCTCTGTTTTCATAATGTTTCAATATTTATGAGCACTGCAGAAGCACTACCAGCAAAGCATGCTGGGTAGAGCTGCCCTTTACAGTCTACCTAGAGATATTATTGGCTGACATTCTACACTGGGCTCCCTGAACCTTCTCAGCATTTGACCAAAAATCTCTGCTAATCTCACAACTAATATCTGCAAATGGCTTGTTAGAAAACACAATAAAGTTACTTCTGGTTTATTTTTAGGTTTTATACAGGCTAACTCTGGTTATAATATCGATCTTCAGTGAAACTGACAATTGAACTGAAATTATAATGTCAAACCACAAGATCACTTGCTAGCGATGTAGCCTAAAAAGCAGTAATTTCACATTTCTTCACTTTATTCTCAACTGAATTGAAGTAGCTGCTAATAAAGGGGCTTGAGTGCAGAATAGGTCAAAGTTTAGGAATGAATTATGGGTTTAGTGAATGAGTAGCAGGTGTTGGTCACTGTGTCACATCCTTTTTCAAAACACAACCCAACATTTTCCACGTTAAGCACAATGTTCAAATCCCTAATCTCTTGTGCAATACAGTAGCTAAACTGACCAATCATATGAAATAAGCACCAACTAACATGATGTAGAAGCTGATTTCACCTCATCTGAGCACCATCAGTTGACAGGAGTGACCTTAAAGGACCAAACCGGTGGTTTTGCATGCTTGTGCCTAATAAATACTGCCCACATATTAAAGATACTGAAAGTAAACATTACTTCTGGAAAACTAATAAGACGTACAAAAACTCAAAGGTATGAAAAGGAAGAAGAGTGGGAAGATGGTGAGACAGAAAAGAGAGGAGCCACAATGTCTGAAAGTCATGTGTGCATACCTAACGCAAAGCATTCAGCTGCACGTGGTCAATGATTCCACCACCTCCCGCAGGGCCAATACACATTCACCATGATGGGGGAAGGCAAGCCAGCAGAGGTAGGAAAGAGTGATGGATAGGAAGAAATAAGGAGACAGGAAGGACATCCAGAAGAAAGGACTTGGGGGGGCGGGCTGATAATGTAAGAAAAGTAAGAGATGGCAGAGAAAGGGAATAAATGGTGATAAGGGGAAAGAGGAGGAGGTGAGTGTAGAAGGTGAGGGAGGGAGATCAGGAAAGAACAGAGGAAGGGGAAAAAAGATAGCGAGAGCTGAGAGATGAAGAGAACTACTGTAATAGGACAGAGACGGAGAAGTGAGGAGGATGAGAAAAGGGACTTCAGAAGACCTACAGAGGTTGGAGGAGAGTTATATCTCTGTCTAAACAGATTAGAAACATAGTGTGTGCCAGTAAATCGGACACCTGAGATATCATGACAGTTATGCAGCTGCATATTCATAAAGCTGCGTCTTCCCTGCTATGATAAGATAACAAGTTTTCCAATGTATCCAATCCATAGTCTAACTCCAATAGTTGAAAATGCTACCTTAATGTAGACGGAAGGATGAAGAGACATGAATGCATTAGTGTAGACATGGCTTTACAACAGCGATATAGAGTAGTGGAGGTCGAGTGCAAGTGGTTAGGTGGAGAGAGAGAGAGAGATGTAGGAGAGAAGTCACATGTCCAAGCAACCTACCCATGTGTGATAGGACAGAGCAACACAGTGATACTTTTCTGAATCTTCACTGGGATAAATCTTTTTCTCCCTTCACAGGAAGAGGTCAGAGGTCAGCAGCCCAGCACCTCTCTGGGGCTGATGGGTATTCAGTGTCCAGTTTAAAGAAAAGTTTGATGATTTTTGACAGGGGGCATTTCCCTTTTCTGACCATTTACACAACAGCCTCCATTACACAACAGCCACATGGTTCATTTGCACTAACGCACTCACGCACACACACTGATACACACAAATGGGAAACAAAAGCTTCTCTGCAAAGTTATGCTAGTCGATGACACATAGCATTTCACCCTTTAGCACTGTCAGTTCTTTACTCCATCACCTCATCCTCCTCCATCCATCTGTGTGTCATCAGTTCAGTCTGAGGTGATATCAGGCTAAGACTTTGTCTGTATAACTGCCTCTGGGCTCTGGTTCATCCTGCCTGATGATACTGTAGACCGGCAAATGTAACATTGGATTTCAAATTTAACATTCACCTTTAACATCTTGTGTTGTCTGTGAGTTTGATCCCCATATGCACACCTCTCTTTGAATATTTCATTCAGTTCATGCATAACATTTTAATTATTATCTTGGTTTTTATAAATTATTGTTTGAGTTTGTAAATGATGACCAAAGTCAGTAGGGAGCTCACTGCAAGGTCATTGCAGCATGACTCTGCTGTATGCTGCATGTCAGAGTAGCTCTAATCGTGGGCTGGGACATCAGAGATAGATGGGCCGAAGGTGTGGGGGTGGGGGCAGGCACTGGNTCTAATCGTGGGCTGGGACATCAGAGATAGATGGGCCGAAGGTGTGGGGGTGGGGGCAGGCACTGGGGGCCCCTCCTGACATTGACAGACTGACTACCAAATCATCCGTGTCATGAATCAGGAGTGAAGAGGGTTGTGCAGTGACGCCTTAACTCACACAAACACACGTCTGCTGTACTGCCGCACAGTCTTAACCTGTATGTTAATGTAAAGAAACCTCGTACACGTGAATTCACAAACACATGCAGTGGGGTCCAAAAGTCTGAGACCACTGTGAAAATGCTTCTATTTCACATTCTTTTTGAATTTAATACAAAGATTTTCATTACAAATGATAATATCATCTTGGCAATTTGAGTGAAAATTTGAATCTTTGGAAAATGTACATGAATTTCAGAATATTTTAGTATTTAGTACGCCCCCTCTTTGCTTTAATGACAGTATGCACTCAAGCTGATATGGACTCCACAGTCTGTGCAAAACCTGATGACCCAAGTTATCCCAGCATGATTTGACATTGTTCCAAAGAGCTTCCTGTGATGTCAGACTTTCTGATTATTTTCAAATCTACATGGAAAACATCACAGATTTTCAATGTGGTCTCAGACTTTTGAATCCACTGTATGTAAAGACTCATAAGCACAATATAACAACTTGAACTCAACTCAAGATAACTTATTTTTTTAAGATTATTGCTCATCAATATTTGAATAATAAACACAACCATTTTGAGTTTAAACTAACAGTAAATGTAATGATAAATATCGAAAAGTAAAAAAGAAAGACGTACTGGCACAGCAAATAAGCTATTGTTAGTTGGTTGGGTCCCAAAAGGTCAATACACACAAATAACAAACATACGACGATTGCGTTCTCATGTGTTTGCACCTGTATATTTCAGCAATGTGTAGACATACCACAGTCTGTGCACGTACGCCACACGCTACATCATCTTCAGGCCTGCTGCCAACAGGCGGTCACAGAAGCTGACATATGCTCCTCACTGCAGGAAACAGAGTCTCCAACACACACAAGAATGCACGTGTCAGCTCACCACTCACACTCCACAGTGCATACAGAATGCACAAGTCACTTCACAGAACCTCCCACGTGATCAGTGGTCAGATGTGCATACCAGGCTGGAGTCCAGTAGCTCTTATGTCATGTTTTCTTAACACACACTCAAATTATTCCATGCATGCACACATCGATTTCCAACACGAATGTAAATCAACACTTGTATGTGCAGCACCCTCCCTTAAAATGCTGATCTCCCAGTAGCCTTTGCAGCATGGATGGGGATGAGGACTCACTTCATTCCTATCACTTAATCAAATGATGTAGAAGAAAGAGCCACACTGAGGAAAGCTGAATGGATGTGAGACCAAAGCATAGAGACAGTATATCAAATAGACTGAAGTATATTTAAAAATACTAGGAGTGGAATTTATAAAACACAGCGCCAGATTTAATATGTTGATAAGGGCAAATATCGTCACGCAACCATCTTTCTTCATTCATAAACACCACTTACCAGTATTACTGTTTGCCTTCAAAGAGGCATTACTATAGCATTTTCATTTTTTTTTTTTTTTTTTNTTTTTTTTTTTTTTTTTTTAGATCAGGGGAGTGAGTCATAAAACACACCAACAAAAATTAAGAGTTTCAACTGGTGGTAAATTTCAGCAGCATGAAATCTAGGTGACATTTTAAACTGTATTGGCCTGACATGTTAGTGAACAACAAATCTGATATTGAAGTCCACTCAGTTGATCAGACAGTGTATTTAACTTATGAAGTTTGCTCCGATCTCACACACATTTTAGTGTGTGAGACTGCGCCTCTTCCTCATGCCTTGTCCTCTGCAACTCTCCATAGTGTGTGGATCTATCTCTTATATTTGTGTCAATCTCTTACAAAGTGGAGCTTTAAAGCAGAGAATTTAGGTTTTGTTTGTTGATTTAAGGTGCCAATTTTGCTTTGATGCCAGAAGAAGCAGTATAAGGTTCTCATCATCAGGCCATTTGTTTCATATTGCGTGTCCCAACACATGCAATTAAACACAATCATGAACTGATACCAAATTTTGACCTTGTTGACATTGTTTCTGAACTTATAGTACAAGATAATAAATACAATAAACTGAAAAAAAATTGAGACACCGAGAGAGAGAGAGAGAGAGAGAGAGAGAAGAAAGAAGATTTGATAAACCAGTACTCGGGGACTTATGGTAGAGTAGAATAACAAAGAAATACAAAATATCTGTTTACGCATGTGTTTGCATGTCTGTGCATACATGTGGCAGCTGTGTGTTCTTACACACGCACATCCCACTGTGTGTGTCTGTGTTAGTGACAGTGGGTCATCACTAATCACTCAGTGGGTGTAGTCATACTGCTAAAGAGACATGCTGAGACAGGATAGGGATGGGGGCACAGGGGTTGATTGAAGGAGGAAGAGGAACAGATCACAGGAGGGCAACTTGCATAACCACAGTGACATTCTACTACAGTTTCAAGAAATCATAATGGTTAAAGCAACTGTATTAATCATAGCAAGCACTGACAATGCTGTCACACTGAGCATAAACCTCGATTCTCTGTTTTTATGAAGAAAAGCTCCTGGTGCATGACTGTGGTGCACATTACAGTGGATGAAAATAAAGAAGCAAGTGTAGAGAATGGATGGATGAATAATAATAATAATAATAACAAAAATAACTGACCTAAAAGTGTCAATCTTAAATGCCATCACTAAGATACTGTATTATCAGCATCATTTTCAGCCACAAACTGTCTTTGCTGGTCTGATGTATTGAACATAAGAGCAACCACTCCCAGATGCTGGTCGATGAAGCTAAAGCTCTGTATGATTCAGCATTCTGCATAGGTTCGAAGGGAGCGTTTTTTCCTAAGAAGAGCCATTCATCAGTGGGAGAAACTCCTGATGCCAGGGTCAGGCCTGAGGCTTAAGGTCCAACAGAGGCTAACACGTTAGCCTGCCAATTTAAAGCGGCATTTCAAGCTTCTCCCCAGAGGCCAGTCAAAAGCAAAAACCACGATGAGAGAGAGAGAGAAAGAGAGAGAGAGAGAGAGAGAGAGAGAGAGAGAGAGAGAAAGCACTAAATACACCCTGATCGAAAATCATTAGCATAAGTGGAAAATATCCAAAGGCCTCAAACCAAACCAGACACTAACACAGATACAATGCGAGACTATTATAGACCCATTTAGGAAATTAGTGAGACCATAAAAATTCCAGCTATCTTTACTTACAGGATGTAACTGACCAACAGATATATTTGACTTAAAGATTTCAAAAAAGCATTTTGTGTTTTTAATCAACTGTAATTAAAATTGTTAAATGATATAATTATATCAGATTGCAGTTATATGTTTGAAATTGCAGCAGTGGGACTTCAGATACAATTGGATCACTTATATGTGTCTTTATGTCAAATCAAATTAATGAACCTCATAAGGTAAACTATACCGTGTTGTTTAGAGACAACGTTTCAGAAAAGGATGTATAAAAAAAACGAAAAAAAAAACAAACAAAAAAAACTTCTGAACATGTATCTGTAGGATATAGAATCCTGAATCTCTAAAAAGAAAATGTATACCTTCAAGTCATTAAGGTAATTAAACTAGCTTTACCCAAATTACACAAGCAGATAAGCAAGGAGACAGTGTGGAACAACACTACTATGACACATGTCACATGGTGGCGCAATGAGAAGTCACTAAACCCTCTAGCACATGCTATAATAAACCTTATGCACCAGGGAGAGCTAAAAATATGGGCTAGACAAGCTGACACATTCCCACAACGCATTCCCAGAAAACTGCTCTTCATTCAGAGTGCCATCAATCACCGCGTCATTCCTATGTGTTTTCTCTGCTGTGTATTTAACAGAATGTAACGTGGTTCAACACACAGCTGAACATGACTGAACGTAAACTTTAAGTGTTCAAGCCTGCACTTTACATACAATGTTTCAAAACATCAGTTGCATTTTGGGATGCATGTTTTTGTCTGTTAGGCAAGAATTGCATCAGTTTGCATTAAAAATCTTGTTTTGTATGATTGCACAGATAAAACCTTTGGCAATATCCCATAATTCACAGTGATGTTATACACAACTACCGGTATTACACGCATTTGAACATAGCTTTGAAGACAATCTACATATGATGCATTCGTTCTCAAATTAATGTATCAGAGAAGAAGGAACCCTGAAACAATGCTACGTCCATAACTTTACTTATAAAGTTGCAGAGGATTTTAGAACACAGACACTGAAGGAAGAAGCAATATCATCTGTAAATGAGTTTTTGGCAGCATAAGAAGAGAAAAGCCTTGTCACTTCTAACCTCAGTGCCTGTACTTGACCTCATTTATTATTATTTCAAAAAGCAATAACAAGTAGTATAGCAAGTTCAGCTCTTATGAGACAGGAAGTGATGTTATGCAGGTATACAATGTAACATTTGACATTTAGACATATTTGTAAATTGAGATTTAAAAATATCTAATTATAACAACAACAGTTGTGTTTTCCATTTCCATGCAAAGCGTAGTGTAATCTATCATCTTCTCGTTTGTATGGTTCAGTGAATTCAATCTTTTGAATTTAGATGTGAAACACTGTCAACTTGTAAACTTTAAGGGCTGGCAAACTATAAATAGATCAATCCAAATAGCTTTTTATATCTTATATATATGTGGAGTGTGCATGTTTGAGCGTGTGTGTGTGTGTGTGTGTTCTTCCTCTCACCTTGGCCTTCCCCAAGTGACTACTGGTGCAGATCCAACAGCACACACCCTGTCATCCTGTCAGTCGGTCATACTGCCCCAAAACAGCTGAGTCAGACTCTGGTTCATTACAATCAGGCTGTGTACCACAAATATTTTAGTGTGTGTATGTGTGTGTGAGTAAGTGATCAGTGTGAGACAGAGAAAGTAATCATCCCAACCACCATAACCAGTGTATGCATCTTTCTGGCAACACACAGTGTGATGGTCTGTCTTACCTGTCTTCAGACTGGTAGAATCTGCCATCATGCTATTAGCAACTAGCTGCTAGCTAACCAGTAATATTGAATGGTGGATTATACAGAAGCAGCACTGAATGACTGGGCTGTATTTCTTGGTTTCTGGCTTTACTATACTTTGATCACTGCCCAAAGTAAACTTTCTGAGTGATGGAAGACTTACATCACAGTGGGAATGGCCTCTGTTCTTCAACCCATCATCCTACCGTCTATTCCAATGAGTTTCATAACAGGATCCAATGGGAAATAAACAGAACACTAGCTGATGCAAGCCAAAAACAGTTTCCCAGGAGAGATATAAAAATATCTCTTTCATTCTTTTTTCATTTCAGAGTGCACCAAGTGGCCATTTGTGAAGTGTCTTTCCCAGGAAACCATCTTGGGCCATGCAGTCCTTTTCATATTGTAATACATAAATCGTTGGTAACATCACGTGGAATATCTGTCTCATATTTAAAAATATGTTTGCTATTGTGTTTGCTTTATGATTATAAAGGAGAACATTGTTGTAACTTTAATTGTGATATAAGCTATTTGTGCACATGTAGAGCTACATTAGCCTACTGAATATCAATCTACATGCCTCCAATTTCGAAAACAAATACATTATAGGTAATTATTGTTCTGTTCTGATTTTTAAATCCAACAGACTATCCTTGGAAAATCTGCAGAGTATATTATCATAGCAAATAAAAATAATATAGACTTTGATAGATGTTAGTTCAAGCTTGGTTTTTGGAGAGAATTTCATTTTGTTGGTCTCAGTTATAACTCTATCCTAATCCCCTTTTTTAGACAGACAGACAGATAGATCCTTCTAACCCAGTATCTCCTAAATGCTAGAAACTCATAAAGTATGACTCACAGGCTGTTCTGGCAAAACACAAAGTGTAATGTCCATCATCATCCTCCAGCACTGTTTTCACATTGATAATGGATGGATGACTTACGGATCATTTGTGCTACTTGATTGTCATTGCATGAATGGTGCTGCAATAATTAATAGGACACATGGTATTGCCTGTGCGTGGGTTTCAGCTAAAAATCTAGGTCCAAACTGACAAACAAAAGAACTGAGATTAACATCAAACAGTGATTACTTAGTAGACATGCACTGAATGCTGTCTATTTACTAGTGTCAGATGGCAGTAATTAACAAAATCAGTTAGTTGCTGTCAGTATCGTAATGGCATGAGGGGAGAGCTGGAAGGATGGAGGGATAGATGGATGAAAGCAGGCTGAAGGAAAGGTAGGAGGGACTCAGGCTTTCTCTGTCAGTTAATGAGGCAGAAATGTGGACTCAAAGCAATGAATTTACATACGAGCAACACACCCTTTCCAGTCAATAACAGCAACTGCACAGCACAGTTTTGGGGAAAATACTCAAAACTAAACAAAACCAAAGCATGTGAGCTGATAGCCAGTGAAGGCAGGATGGACTGCAGGCAGGAGTCCATGCTGCCCAGGAAAAGAGCAGGATTAGAGTTTCTGGAAAAGGCCAAGAAGGTAAACCTCATCTCTCTGGGGGTCCATCAGGTGCCAGACAGGCTTTGTCTGGGGTAATGTGTGGTTTATTTTTCCAAATGGAATGCTCACACTAATTACAGCCCAACTCACTGTCACTAGTAATTAGCATTTATTATTTGATGAGCTGTTGGGTAGTGGTGGGTAGCTTGGCATGTAATATTAGTCTGACTTAATGTTTCAACTGCATAAAAACCTTTGAACACAACATTGGTATAATTTGTGTGTGAATACTATTTTTCTTAAAAAACAAAACAAAAAAAAAACTTCAAGCCTAGAGTATAAGAGTATCTTAATGGCTCTTAATTTGATTTTAGAATGCACAATACATTTTATAGCACAAAACTGTATAATAGCATGCAGCAGGGTGTCATTCACTCAGGAAATGGCATTTGAAACTGGCCTGTAGGTGCAAATACTATATTATATCATCACCTTTCTGTCATTATATTAAGAAGATGGACCTGGCATCAGTATGAACGCACATCTTAAAATATCATTACAATTAAAACCACAGGGATTAAGAGCAGGAAAAAAAAGATGGAGACAATGAGAGCAAGAAAGAGAGGGAGGCGGGAGGGAGAAAGCAATGGAGAGGAGAGAAAGAAGAAGGGATGCAGACAAACAGATCCAGGGATGAGCAAGAATGAGAAGCTAGAGAGACAGCTGATGAAGAAAAGCACTGAGTGCATGGGGAGAGAACAAACACTCGCTCCACTTTCTCTGCTTCCATCTCGACTTTAAAATTGAATTAGCGATGAAGTATTTATACAAGTGCAGTGTGGCTTTTCCAGCTTGATGCCTCTGTATAGTAGACGGCAGAGGGGAACAGTGACTTGCCTTAAAGCCAGATACATATAGCAACATTGATTATCTTCTTTCATTTCTATTTATGTATTATAGTCAAAATCACCCATTTATAGTCAAACGAAAAGAGGGAAAACGTAGCAGAAGGATGATGCAGAATGGAAAGTAAACTGATGAGAAAAAACCTCATCTGCCTTTTTTATTGCTGTCATAGTGTTGCTCATGCTGTGCTGGAAGCTCCCTTGCATCACAGCGTGTAAAGTGATAACAGTGTATTGGATAGCAGCTGGTTTTTGGCTGAGATGTTTGGAAACTGCTGGTGTGATATTTTGTGCTTTCGGACAAACTTTAACTTGAAAATTAGTACTGTTAAAAAATTAATGTTAATCACTGTGATTTTATCTGTACAGAAATTTGATATTTGTGTGTGTGTTGGGAGAAAGTCACTAGGATTGTGCTCTGATGGTTCTGCTCCATTCAAGCATTCATCACTCAGTAATCAAAGTATGCTAATATGAACAGTCAGAATTAGCATTTGTTTTCACTTATGAATATTTTTGTCACAAAAGCTGCTTAGTAGTCACTTTACACATCACAGAATAGCTTAATAGTCTAGTCCATAAATCTAAGTTTGTCCCAAAGGTATGTCATGTTTTTTTTGTTTGTTTTTATCCAAAATCAACACAAAAATGGAAAGTCTTAAAACATAAATACACAGTCTGGAAGGAAGTTACATCCGGCAACTATATAATGTGTTTTGGTGTAGGCTCACTAAAATCATATACATTCATTTCTCAGACAGGTGTCACTTGTCTTTGTCCCCTAATATTTCTGGCTTCCATCCTTGCCTGTCTTTCCAAGAAAATATGTTTTTCTTTATTTCAGAGATTAGAGCTTGTATGCATTTGAACTTGTAACTCTGAAGCATGAAATGTTTCTAACACACATCAAAAGGCCTTCTGAAGCCATGCAGCCAAAGGCTCAACTGGGTTGAAGCCATTTTATTCAAAATATGCATGAATACAATTTAATAAGCAGCTCAAGGATTTCAAAAAAGTCAGCATTAATGTTTACTATGAAAACATGTTGCATAATAAATTTGTTACCTGGTGAGACTTGACATAGCAATTACATGACTTAAATATGACATACAACATAAAATGAAAAAGACATGGCCAAATAAATGCTGGCAAAAAATAGACACAGACAAATTATAAACCATCAAATTAAAATTTTTACAATTGCTAGGTGACTGTCATCAACTATTAAACAGTACATGTCATTCCCACAAATGACACAGAGGTGAAGTGGAGCAACAAATAGAAAAATATAATGATTCCAATATAACACAGACACTAACTACTGCCTCAAAATTCCTGACAGAGTTTAATCAACTTGCAGGGTTATTATATTCAACTGCATAATATTATACAGGTGCTCCAATTATTGTCTCCACCTCCTTGGTTTGTTACCCCTACTTTATTGATTGCATGCAAAAAGTGAACATGGAGAAGATGCAATTTATTGGCATCCAAGACACTGCCTTTCATTCATCAAATTCTAAAATGCTCATTTCTCCATCAAATATGGTATTCATCAGTTCCACATTATTGTAGCCCTAAGATCAATCTCACTTCTACTGTACCTGGACCATGTGAAGAAATTTGCATCGAAATTGCATAACTAAATGAAAATGCATTCCTCTTAAGACATTTAAACACTTTAAAAATCTATAACCAGAAATACAAAAGATGAATGTAAAACTAAAAATGAAAATCCCTCATAGCAACAAGCCTGTGCTTTAAGTATGATATCCATTAGCCAGCATGTGTTTCGTCCAATCGGTTTAGGCCAGGAGAATGTAATAGCAACAGGGTGTGAGTGGTTGTTTTAATGCATTACTGGGCTCCTGCTGGCCATATGATCCATATCTCCCTGGAGGAGTTCTAATTCCATTATATAATGGCCAGGTCTAGCTCTGTGTTATGTGCTTGTGTGTGTGTGAGACACAGTGTACATCTCTTTGATTCTTCCTCTAATGATTCTTTGGCATAACCTGCATGCTCACTGACTTTGGTAATGACTTGTCATGAAGCAAAAGTGCACGGCTGATACGTAGACCAATTACGTGAATCAGTTTTGTGCTTTGTCAGTGGTGTATAATTGACATGGTGCATCCTGATCTTCATTTTTATGTGAAATGTGCTGGAAAGCAAGAGAATCTCAGAATAATCTGATATACAGGGCCGGACTAATGTTTTCTTATGGATCTTGGTCTCACTGGAGGCAATGTGAGAAATGAAACTCGGCATCTTAATAAATATGACCATATTGCTGTTGGAGTTTGTGCCCAAAGAAAAAGCCATTACTGTCTGTCTTTAGCATTGTGTCTGTGCAGCTTATGCATCACGTCTCATGACCAACCAAGGCGAGCCCTCACCCACCTCCACCTCCACTTCCTCATCTCTCCACCATCCTTCAGCTCTTACTTGCGTCCCATGTCACACTCTAATCACCATGGCAACATCAGTTACTCAAAACCACCTGCTACTTGACCCCAGGATCAGTGTAAACTTTGGCCAAAGATTTACAGCTGTTACTCCTCCTTCTCTCTGTGCCAGGCCTCCCTTTATCTGGCCTTGCCAACAACACTGATGGATGCTCTGACTAACAGATTCAGGCTGGCAGATGAACTGCGACCAGTGAGGATTTACATGACTGTGCATCTCTCTAAGGGCTGCTGGGAGTATGACCCCTATAGGAAAAAAAGTTACACTTAACATGTAGAAAACATACAACACTACAACATAAACTTATGCTTTTCTCTTCAAACCTAAAAGTCACACATAAGACAAATGTGCTGTATTTACAAATGACAGGCAAGGAAGCAATGCTGCTCTGGGGTATAACAGTCCCTGCATCTTTCACAAGTAAATATACTGTATATACAGCTCAACACTTCAGATGATACCAGTTTTGTGACTCTTACTCACTGATAGCACAATTGTTATCTGTCTAAAAGTTGAAAGCTATATTGTACTTGCAAAAAGTAAAGAGAATGCTGAAATGCAATTTGAGTGCATGTTGATTACAATGGCAAAAATAAATGAGATGAAAATACCAAATCCAGGCCAGACATTAAAAAAAGGGACATTATAACATAAAACACAAATTTCATAAACTCCACAACTTAAACTCTCATTATTTTTATCCAATTATTTCATCAATTATTTATTACTAATCCTCTCTCTCTCTCTCTCTCTCTCTCTCTCTCTCTCTCTCTCATGGTTTTCACTCTGTGATGATAAAAGCTGACAAATAGTAAAAGTAATGGATGACACCTCTGCATTTTTAAATACTCAAGGTACTGCATTTGCACATTGTTGCATCATGGCTTAACCTGTGATTCTATTTCCCTCTATCCTTTTCCACAAGTCCACAATCAGTAGAGTATTATTTTCATACAGCACACAAAAGTCATTAAAATACTGAATTAGGGGTAAACAGTTCCTGTGGGTACCAAATGTTTCTCTCCTGATATTTATCAAAGGTCTCTCACCAGGCATACTCATCTAAAATTACTTTGATCCTCACATCAAAAATGTGTTGCAGAGTCGAGGCTCGGTTAAGCTGTCAGAGAGGCTTGACAAATATTAGTGATCACGATTCTATTCTGGAATCTTCCCATGGAGCAGGTACAGATCTGGGGCAACATCAGATACACTGTTCGTGCAGGTGCTTGGCTAGCTTGCTGTGGTGGTGGTGGTGTGTGTGTGTGTGTGTGTGGAGATAGATGGAGCTCTGGTCTCAGATGCAGTGTAATCCTAGGCTGGCAGGTAAATATAGCCTGTGACTGCTTGGGGCTGGGCTGAGTGGTGCTTACTGCTCTGCACGACCTTGGCTCATCCTGCCCTCCCTCTCCCCACTGGGGATGAAAAGGCACCAGCTCGCTCTGTCACACTGCTTATTGCTTTTATCTTTAAAAACAAAAAACAAAAAACAAGCAGATGGTGTTTCCTGAAGGTAAGATATTTAAAGGACCATACCAGTGATAGTGCATGCTTGAGCCCAATATATAAAATCTGCTTACACGTTATGTTAGTGATGACAACCATATTCCAAAATTTACTACTTTAGTGGTGAATTTCAGAATATTTTTCCAAACTTCCAGTCTACCATTGGTTTTAGGTCATTCCAGTACACTATTAAAACAACTTGTAGAAAACTGAAACACACTTGCAATATGTAATCAATCACAACATGTCTAATGTTTTTTTTTTCTCTTTTTTTTTTTTTTTTTTTTTTTTAATCAAAGTAACTTTGTTTAACCAATCCAAGTCAGAGCTGCATAAGACAATTATGTCTCCGCCAGGGAATATAGTCCTAGGAGAATACAGTTGCATAAGTTTTAGAAGGCAAAATGTTGAATTTAAAGATGGGTATATCACCTAGACATTTTATTTTGAAAGATTGGTGGATTCGAAAAAAAAAAAAAAAAANAAAAAAAAAAAAAAAAACAGGAAAAATAAATAGGTTTTTATGTTTTTGAAATTGGTTGTCAGTAATGTGCCAATATATGCGGGTTGTACAGTATATATTGGACTCAAACATGCACGACTGCCAGTTTTTTCCTTTTCCTGACCTCATGTAAAAGGTTTCACATACGCATTTCCTCCTGAAATTGCACCTAAAAGATAGCTGAACATGTAAAGTTTTATGTAGAGCAAAAAACATTAGGTTTCAAGTACAGTAAAAGTGCGCCAAGAAACACGCACATCTGTCCAGGTTAACTCAAAAATATACACACAGGTGGAGACATGCACATACACACAAAAGAGTCCCGTAGATTCTGGGACACTTCCTGTAAAGCCTCTGACTCGCATGTTCACAAATAAACACACACCCCTCCCTCTCTCACTGCTTTTTACACCCCACACACACAGTGAATCAAAGTATTCTATCAGTTCTTACAGTGAATCTGGTGTAACATATTTTAAGACAATAAAATTATACTAGCCTGTGCAACAAGAACTGTGATGTTTTAACACTTTTTTTTTTTTTTTTTTTTNTTTTTTTTTTTTTTTTTTTTGCAGGCATAAGAAACTTGTTAATTTGTACCTCATGTTTCGTAAGCAGGAGCTCCTGTATGCAGAAAATCTTTATTTACTGCTGCTCAGAGAACCATACTATGCTTTCATGTTTTATCTGCTAGGCCTTTTACAGTTTTATATTGTCTGGGCTGGAATAAATCAATTTTAATCAAATCAAAATGTGAATGCAGGTCATAGCAGTGAGTGGAGTACTAGTAGAAGAAGAATTATGTGACGCAATTTATAATTGAATTGTTTTATTAAAAAAGTTTTTTCACTGTGGATTGCAGTATGATTTGAAAGAGAACCTGAATTATCTGTTGATGGAAATTTCCACCCAAATTAGCACAACATAAAAGCTACTAAAGAGAAAATAACTTGCAGATTGTATTTAATTGCTTAAAAAGCATAATTAGTGCAAATGATACAAAATTAGTTATTAAATGTCTTTTAAAGGGAGGGCTCCACCAATTTTAGATATCAAATTCAATTTATTCTCCATGGAGGAATATTCAGAATGTGAAAACAACTGTATAAAAGCTTTTGGGGCATGTTATGCATCACCAGAAAATATTTCTGATTAAAATATTTCTGGTAAAAAAAACAAAAAAAATCAGAGGCAAAGACAGAAAGCAGAAAGAAGAGAGACAGAAAAGACACAGAGAAAGCTTCAGTTTTGGCAATTATTGACAGGCATCCATATGAAAGAAGAACAAGAAGCCATAAAGCCCACACATGCGCACACATACAAATGCAAATACATCTTCTTTGAAAAAAAGAGCAAGCACATACACATATTCAGGCAAAGAACACACATTCCTTTCCATTAGTAGAGCTTTAGATCTACTGTGGTAAGTACAGGCCTGAAGGTAAAAGCTCAAGAAGCTTCAGAGCTACTATAAAAGAGAACAGGTTTCATGTTCCACATCACTCTTCTCCACACTTTTTTATGATCAAAAATTACTAATGCAGTTGAATGATGCCATGCCTTTTTAAGAATTTCCAAATTCACATTAACTCACTCTAGCAGGTTTTTCACAGTTTAGGTTTTATAATAGTTATATGAAGTAGTGACAGTATTGTTAAGCACCCAAATCCACAACAGTAATTTTTGATGCATAAATAGCTTATCTTGTGGTTCACTAAGCTTTCATGATTCAAATGTACAGTTTTTTTTTTCCCTGCACAGATGTGTGCAGCTTTGTTTCTTTAATAGAGCACAGCAGGAAAATGATCAATGACAGGAGCCAAAGAGCTGGTGTGACTATTTGGAAAAGGTAAATGTAGTGATCCACAAATGCTGCCAAACACTTTACATGACCCAAGACAGAGTTTATTCCACATATGACATGATGCGAGGTGTCAGTCAGAGCTCCCTCGAGTTGCCACTCTTTCCTCTGACTCTGTCGTAAATTTAGTTTCATTTCAGACTCTTGGTGACTTCATTTCTCAAAAGTGATGAGCAATAAATTCAGCTATTTTTGGAATATGAAAACTTAGCAATTTGTTGACTCTCACAGCATTTACCGAGAAGTTGTTGCAGGTAATGAAATACATTTTCTGTTTGCTTTTTTTTTTTTCCAAAAAAAAAAAAAAAAAANAAAAAAAAAAAAAAAAAAAAGGTCTGACTTCTATTCACTGTGCAGAGATAGCATTTCGAGTTTGCTAAATTAAATGTCAGTACAAATGTGGTAAAAATGTAGTCTTGTTAAACCCGGAGAAAAAACAAAACAGTGTTGCTATACTGTGAGTAATCCTTTTCGTGAGATGAATGAAAGAAATTGATGTCCAGTTCATGCTCTCATCACATAATCCTGTTCATAATACTGCCAGTAATTATCGTCTCCATAACACATAATCTGCAGTTTTGTGAGACTGTTACCATCCCCCACACCCAGCTGCCATCCATGCCACGCAGACCAGCAAACTGCAGGACACACTGAAATTGCCCAAGAAAAAAAAAAAAAAAAAAAAAAAGAAGCAGTAAAAGTTGAAGACTTAGTCTCCACCTTCAATGCCCACAAACATGGGTTTTATCAGAGCTTTACAGCTTTGTCTCAGGGTGATATTTTGTCATTTTCCATCTTTTTTGATGATCTTTTCTTTTTTTTCATTTTTATTAAATATTGCTGATGAAAGACAGGAAATATGAAGGAGGGAGGGGGGTGGAAGTGGATGGCATGAGATGAAAGTCATGAGTTACATGAATCTCTCTCTCTCTCTCTCTCTCTCTCTCTCTCTCTCTCTCTTGCTGTCTGTCCAATCTAAAACTGGCAGACCTATACAGAGAAATGTAGACAGAAAATAATGGCATGGCTGCTGATTGAATTGAGAGTAAGAGGGATGACGGCCAATCAGACTGAAGCGAAGCAAAGATGTTTCCTGCAAGATCTTCCACTTTGCCACTTTGCCTCTTAAGCCTTTGAAAGCCTGGATATCACTATTATAACAGTAATCTTCTACAGTAACTTCTTCATACCTTTCTCGTGTTCTACTATATAAGGACAAATAAATTGACATATATACATATAATTTTACAATTATCTATTACCACTATGTTTAGCAATAGTAAAGACAGACTGTAACCATACACTACTTAGCCACTTACAGCCTCATAGGCCAGGGGCAAGCTCAGGATTATGCCTGAAACTTGCAAGGCATTAAAAGTTGGTGCAAAGAAATCAGCCAAGAGGGGAATGGTTTTGAATAAAAAAATTTCATATAATAGCTTAAATTAATATTTTTTGACAATATAATAGCAGATCCAGCAGATCAACAGGGAGCTAGTTATCATGTTGCTACCTAACATACATGTCACATTTTAAGTTACTTTTTTCCTCTAAAATAGCCTCATCTTTTCAAAATGAGGTCTACTTTTCTTTAACCACATTGGCTCTCAGCAATGCTGTGAGCTCAGTAGCTCCATTATTCACTTTTACATTCATTATACATCCTTGCATCATTAGTACATCTTAAAAGACATAATGGAGAGAGAGCCTACATCAAGCTATTCAACAGGCAACTGCAAAACAAGACTATTTAATAACATAAGCAGTCAGCATGGCAGTCCATGTGTTGTCCTCTAGGCCATCCTATACGTCCACCCTAATCTGCTGAATGCAGCGTAAGCTTTTGTCACCAATTTCAGATTCTGAAATTCAATATCTATGTAACTTTGAAAACATAGTAGTAAGGACAAAATAAATGCATGCAGCTGACAGAAGGTATTCAGTTTTTCTATATCTTCTCTCTCCTCACTCATGTCGACTTTGAATTGGACTCGTCTCAAGTGTTATATGAACAACATACTGGCAAAGTTTGCAGTAGAGACAGAATTAATTGTGCCTTCCATTTATTTCTGTTCTCTCTCCTCTCCATCATGTCTCTCTCTCTCTCTCTCTCTCTCTCTCATCAGTCTACCTGATTCTCCATCTCTCCGGTCTCCAGCTATGATGCTGTGAATGAAGTATTTTCATATTGGGATGTTAGCCTTTCTCAGTCTAATGAAGAATATGTATGTGTTCTCAGTATATGTGTAGTTGTGATTATATCACAGGTATAATTCTTATGTGTGTATTATTTTTCAGCATAATTTAGCCACACACCCTCAGCGTAAGCTATTTCTTAAACTCCAAAAATGTCTATTTTTCCTTAATGTAGTGTATTTGTACTTAATTCCATTTTTCTTGATTAAACTCTAAAAGTTATTGGAGTGGAATAACTTTACTTCTCTGCATTACTCATTACCAACATTAAGAAAATGATTAAGTTTGTCCTTGATTATGTAATCATAAGCATAACTCAAACCTTTTAGATAACATTATTAGCTAACCAATGAAAACAGAAAGCATGTCATGCCATAAAAAAAAAGAAAGAAAAAAAAGAAATTGAAACCATTAATCTGTGAAACTGCATGGGCTTATGTCACTAAATTTTCTAAGACTGTTATTTGTACCTCTAACATCCAAATTATGTATTAATTATGTTTCCACCACGATAAATGAGCAGCTTGATACTATACATCAGGTCCTGCCTACTGGTAAAACAAAAAGCTATCAATCATATCAGGCCAATGATGTGTCCATGTGGAAAATGAAGTAACATTTACTGCATTTTGTCTGACACAAAGTGAACAAGCAAAACAGGCTCAACGTAAGGCTCAAAGCTTATGGCCACTCAAACTCCACAGCTTTGCAAATATGACCAACAAGCTGTTTTATATTGAGAAAGCATGAAAGACTATCTTAGTGGGAAAAGGAATGACAGAGCTGCATCTGTCTAAATTACAAAAGCCATTTGTGGACACTTTTTTCCATTGTCATTTCTTTTATCTCCCATTCTCTTATTCTCCCCTCTCTCCACCATCACATTCCTCTCACAGAGTGACTATAAAAAGACCACCAGCACCACATCAGATATGTGCACATAATGTTGCAAGAGAAACGTGAAACAATAGAGAGCACCCATTCCATTTAACCACAGGCCTGTGTACTCTAAACACAAGGAATGATTTTTTTTTTTTTTTTTTTNTTTTTTTTTTTTTTTTTTTGAGCTGCTAACTAAACATCTTTCAATAAAAAACATTTCTTAGAAAATATGTCAATGTCAGCTGTGCAGTGCAGCATGAAACAGGTAAAAACCCCCATTTAAAGGTTCAGCTAGTGCAGGAGAGTTGGATGGTGAAGTGGGGTGGAGTATGGAGCTTCCATGCCTATAGGATTATGTGCGCACAATTTTAACAAAAGATGCCCTAAATCAGACACAAAGATCAGTTATATTTGTTCA
Organism: Lucifuga dentata; assembly: GCA_014773175.1. Classification (NCBI taxonomy): domain Eukaryota; kingdom Metazoa; phylum Chordata; class Actinopteri; order Ophidiiformes; family Bythitidae; genus Lucifuga; species Lucifuga dentata. The sequence continues at coordinate 200,239 of VXCM01001427.1, read as the reverse complement.
GGTTATTACAGAATACCTCCATCATTCCCCTCCATTTTATATCTACCCCAATGACAAAATCTGTAACATGGGGGAAGATCTAAAACCAACGCAGCTTCATGGGAAAGAGGGGATGTGGAGCATGCTAATGCTGAAGGGATTAACGGCAAAGAAATGTAGGTACACCCTTATGGGGGGTGAATGAGAGATGTGCCCATAAAAAAGATGAAATCTACACAAATGTATTTCTTTTTAAATCCTTGTTATGTTAACAGTCTATCATGGATCATGGCCATGCCTCTACCAACATAACAATCATCATAATCTTTCATTTTTTTTTTTTTTTTTTAATCACCCTATAGCAAGATTTCTGACCAAGGAAACATAACATGTACCAGAGCATCTGTGCTTGACTGGTTAGCCTGCGCGTGCTCCCACACCACACACACACACACACACACACACACACACACACACACACACACACCAGTTGAGGCCACAAGACCAATTGTATAATTACACGTGTAATTGCATCCTTCCAAATTTTGCACAAAAGATAGAGGGAGACACACTGTTATAGAAAGGGAAGAAGACAGGAGGAGATGGATTAAAAAATTACCATCACCTCCCCCTGCCTCCTGAGACAGCCAGCCATACCTTGCGTCTGCNATGGATTAAAAAATTACCATCACCTCCCCCTGCCTCCTGAGACAGCCAGCCATACCTTGCGTCTGCGGTCCCTGGATCGATTCCTTCTCTTATTCTTTTCCTCCTCCTTCTCTCTCTGCTCCTGGGCGGCGGCCTCTGCTAGGTCTTTGGTCTTGCGGAGCTGCTTGGCGGCTTGCGCCATGGTGCCGCTGCTGCTGCTGCTGCTGCTGCTGCTGCTGCTGCTGCTGTCGCTCCAGCCCTCCTCCTGTTTGCACTACAACACCAGCAGTCCCTGTTTCCTCTCCCCGTGTCCCTCTGTCCTCAAAGCCCTGTCACTTACCACCTCTTCTCTGGTGGCCACCACGGTGGGTGNTGTCCCTCTGTCCTCAAAGCCCTGTCACTTACCACCTCTTCTCTGGTGGCCACCACGGTGGGTGTGTGCGTTTGTGTGTGGATAAGGCAAGTCGTGCAAATTGGTGTGTATGTGTATGTGAATGATGCTACAGCAGCCACCAGCCAGCCTCCAGCAGCCATAAAGAAAGATGCTACAGCTAGTGGTGCTGATGCTGCTGCTGCCTGCCGTGGCTGCTACTCATCCAGTCAGCTTGCACTGCGCTGAATTGCCTCCCCTCCCCCCTCCTTTCTTTCCTGCCTTCCTTCCTCTTCTCTTTTCCTCTCTTCCCTCTCCTCCCTCTGCTTGCACAGACCAGTCACGTAGTCCGGTGTTGAGCACGGTGGGATCCTGCTGCAGAACTCCCTCTCTTTCTGTTTTCTGTCTATTGTCTCTTCTTTTCGTCTGCTAAATGCATCTTTTGCTGGTGTCTTGTAAAAGCGAAGGCAAGTGATGAAGGAGATGAAGCTGCAGAATACCTTCAAATGATTATTTTTTCATATCTTCACGACTTCTGTGTGGCTTTTCCATGGCACCTCCCTCCTAGAAATAGAGGAAGAGAGAGCAGCAGTGAGAGAAATAGAAGCTGGTAGAATAGAAATGAATGTTTGATTTTAACGGGGTGATTCTTTGAACATGATTTTATTTTTATGTTAGCTCTCACTGATTCCTATTAAAGTGGAATAGCATCACAACACGATACATTAACATCCATACAACCTTATTTTCCCTGTGTTTTAGTGTCAGAAGCAGATGTGAAAAAAAAAAACATAAACATCATGAATTCTTCATAAAAATTGCATGCCCTCACCCGTCCATTCCTTCCCAGCATTTCCCCTCTTTCCCGCAATCTTCCCGTTACAAGAAGAATTGCATGAATGTCAGCAATTCAGTTGCAGATGAGTAAAAAACAGCATGAGCAGAAAATGAGATTTAAAGAAGGCACGTTTTGATGTTAGACATATTATTATTATTGATTATTTGAACAGTAATTCCAATTAAACAGTAAATTGAATTGAACTCTGAAATGAGCAACATAACATCCAACCAATCAAAACTGGTTAGTGGATACTGAATAAAGAAAAGTCAGTTTCTCTATTTGATCACAAAAGATCATAGAAATATTAATTATATTACTAAATTAATGAATATTTATATATTTGAGATATTTTGTTTAGTAATGTAAGAAATGGGAATGAAATGAATAATTATCAATTGTTGAAGAACAAAAGCACAAAGCTGAAGAGCATTGTGTAAAGTATGATATTTACTTTTGTATGAATTTATGTTAAATGTGATCAGCTGAGTACAACTGAAAGGTGTTTTCATGTTAAACAAGGCATATTTATCTCATGATAATCTATCCCATTATAAACTAAATTTGATCCGGATACATTGCGTAAATCACAGTTTCTTATGACAATGAAAGCAATTTAGTCATATTATTATTATTAGATTGTAATTTTTCTCTTAAAACAAGACAGGTTTTGTCTGGGCTTGCTCGACCTTGGAGGAGGTATGCGCTCTAATAATGCAGTTCTACTTTAACAGGGCTAAGAAAACTGCTCATGGAATTGACTTACAACAATCAATCATTAAATCAATCATCAAATAAACAAACCTTAATCTTGCTCAACAGTCTGCATTGTTATTCAGACAAATAATGTGTATTTGCTGAAAAAACACCCTAACATCAAGCCGTCTCTCTCCACCAACTCTCTCTCTCTCTCTCTCTCTCTCACTCACACACACACACACACACACACACACANACACACACACACACACACATACACACACCCATCCTCCGACACCACATAATTTTTCTGTAGAAAGATGATGTTGCAGAGCAGCCTTCAACAGAGGCCATGTGGCATGAATCCTCCTATTAATGGTTGTATCTGCCAAAAACTGAGCAACAAATGGATGACAAGACACAGAAATCCTTTCACTGTAATAAACAATTCAATTAAAACTGGCTGAAATTAACAAGATGTCTGCAGAATATGTGAATATTTCAAAATGGAAATTCTCTTGGCAGTGATGATTTCATTAAACAGGAGTCAATAAACAATTTGAAACCTCTGTCTCCACTGATTTGCCAGAGGAGCTGAATCATCTTGTGGTCTTGCTATCAGAGAAACATCATCATTAATTCCAAGTTGAACAAAGACATGATCCTCAGAGTAAAATGCATGTGATCGAACATATTTCCACACCATCAAGATTAAATAGGCAAAAGGTACCTGCGAGATTGATGTTCCTATAAGGGTTTAGTCAGTAATCTATCAGCTGGTCCTTATAGTCACAAATCTTTTAGATGGCCAGTCGTGCCTGACACTTATATGAACAAGTCACAATAGGAGGATAAATCCAGTGTATGGGTGCCTTTGTGCTGCTTCATTACTTCACATTCTACAGGGACAACTTGGCATATGTATATAGAGAACAGATGTGTAAAATGTAATGTAACACATTACCAGGAAGCAGGAACTGTAGCTTTGTGGGCCTGTAAAGCCCTTTGAGGCACTGTCTGATGACAAGTATTTATTTATTTTTTGTTTAACCTTTATTTTTCAGGTAAATCTCATAAATTGATGCATGCACCTCAATGGATGTGTCCATCCTGCACTCTCTTCTCTTTATTTATTGTTCAAATGAAATCCATTGCCAGAAAAACTGTAAAGGTGTAGTCTGAGGAGTCTGTGGAGGCTGAAGAACCTGCTGTGAGAGGCTCACCGTGAGGACATTAAGGAATGTTGCAACTGAGTGGTGGATTTTATCATTTTGACATAGTGCAGATTAAGATGTTCCCACAGAGACGCGTTAACACTGGTCACTTGAAAAATATTAATGGTACTCAATGGTAACAGAATAAAATGAGTCTGTCACTTGTAAATTATATTCATCAATTATATTCATCACTTGTACAGTATATTCATCAAGATCACACAGCAAAACTGCATTTAAATTTAATATATACAGCACAGCAAATAAGACATTTGTGTCTCCCACACTTCAGTTTCTTTGGACGGGGAGTTCCATTTCATAATAAATAAAGGCAAAACTCCCAGTATTCTCATGGGGGCTATTTTAATGTTAGCATTGAATCTAATTATTCAGTTTAATATGAAAGGGGTGAATAATTAACACTATGGCTGTAGATAAAGATTAGTTTCATTAGCATTATAAACATTTTACTCTGTAAAATGTTTATAGTGACAAATGAATGACAAATGCATACAACAGAAAAGCAGCAACTCCTCACATTTCAGGACCTGGAATAAATAATTGTTTTGAATTTTGTTTAAAAAAATGCCAAAAACTATTAAAGATTTTAAAATTGTTTTTGCTTAATTTTCTGTTAATCGACTGATTGATTAATCAAAAAGCCCCTTTCAGTGCTAATTAATATTCAACTTTGAGGCCTTAAATTGAGCTTAAAGCCTCTTTTAGCTTATTGTGCTTTGCCTGCAAATAGACTAAGGACGTCTACTTGGCTCTCATTAACCCCCATATAAAACCATTCAGGCAAAGTGGGTGAATAAAGAAGATCATCTAATAAGCTTAAGAGCCATATAATTTATAATTTCTTTCAGGTTTATAGAGGTTGCTGGATGTGTTGCTTGCTAACTCATTAGCCATTATAACAAGCGAAGTCTTATGAGACGGTAAAAGATCAGGTGATTTAGATGTTTTTTCTGCACCCTACTGGTCAAACTCAATTAATGCAGCTTTGACAAGCCTACTGCTGAGCATGAACCATTTAACCACCAGCTAAAGCATTTTAACTTTATCCAAAATAGAAAGAAAGAAAGAAAGAAAGAAAGAAAGANAACCACCAGCTAAAGCATTTTAACTTTATCCAAAATAGAAAGAAAGAAAGAAAGAAAGAAAGAAAGAAAGAGAACATTAAGGTACAGTTAAATTAGGTTACAACAAATAGTGTGACATAGAGTATAAACATTTACTGCTCAGAATTCCTGAGTAGACTAACTTGTAACCTGCAGGTTGTTTTTCATGACTCTACAGTGCAGAAATGTATAAATAAAGCACTGCTACTGCATGCACATTGTAGCTTCATTGGCCATTTTTCAACTACATTGTGTTTGAGCACCATCAAGTGGCAGCATGAGGATCTGCTACCACCTGCAGTGCTATTTACGTCTTCAAAAAGGATNCCCCCCCCCCCCCGTCTTTTTTTTATCCTTTCCCTTTTAATTGTTAATATTCACGTTGTTTTGGATTTGTTTGAACAACAATAGCAACATAGAATGACAGTGACATGGTCTACCAAGACCTCAAAACTACTACGTTTTGAAAATAATAACAGCAGCGTTATATTTTTAGTATGTGGACATATTTGCTGTCTCCATTATATCCTTTGTTTTGCAGTGTCTTTCTAATTGTGTCACATGTCATCTGGCCTAGTTCCAATTTAGTAGCTGCTGCTCTTTGCCCTTGACAATGACTTGCACTTATCTCAGCAAAAAACATTTTGGGACTGGGCCAGTGCTGTCGCATCCAATTTAGACTGTATGGCCTGTATGGCCTCTGAAGTGGAGCCTATGGGTGTTGCGCCAAAGGACACGTCTTTCTCTTCACCTTGATGATGTTTCCCCACATGTACAGTATGTTCTCCACGTGTAAGCTCACAGATGCTCCACATCACTGTTCAAATCCTTGATGACCTAATTTCTTAATTTAGTCTTTGAATAAAATATTATGTTACTTGTGATGATTTGTAAGTGTTGTTTCAAAAAATATTTGGCAAAAGGATCACAAAAAGCAACTACACTATATACAGTATAGAGGTTTTTAAGAAGACTGCACCCTCTAGTGGTTCAAATGATAATTTAACATTTTGTTTTAAATGCATACATTACTACAGGAAGCATTTTTAGAAATGTAATTCTGTTTCACTAAACCTGCTTTTATTTATTTTACTGAAAACTACTACAACTCTAACAACACTAGTACTCCTACTCCTACTCCTACTCCTACTACTGCTACTACTACATTACATACTGAACACACTTACACACTTAAAGCTGTAGGTGTCAGTAAAGTCTCAAAATATGAATCTGTCTCCTCAGGCAAAGAGGAAACGACATGTAGGGCACACACTGAAAAACAAGCAGAAAAAAACAAAAAACAAAGCAAAATGGATATGGTTATAGCATAAACAATTTATCAATTTTTGTTACATCTTCTCTCATTTTCCTGTTTCTGTCTATCTTCATGTTTATCTATTTGTCCGCAAAGCCCAGGCAGCATTTTGTGCTACTCACTGAAAACTGCACTGCACCTAAGAAGGAATATTGTGTTCCAGAAGGGTGTGTCTGTGTGTGTGTGTGTGTGTGTGTGTGTTGTGCCTGCATGTGAAAAAGAAGTTACCAAATGAGAGTTATCAAATGTCTAAAATAAGAACCAATCAAACAACAAACACAAAAAATAAGATATGGCACTTTTTTTTTCCATAACTTGCACTGCTGTTACGCACGACTCAACAGAGCACTCAGTAACTCTTAATCATGGCTCNGTCCTAATAGCTTGTATTTGATTTTAAATTGTGTCTGCCAAAACCTTGAACTAATTTCACAAATATAATGATCATAATGCATCTTCAACTTTTGTTGAAAAAGTTATGCTGCACATTATGCTGAAATGGTGAGATGATCATTAGTGTTCTTCAAACATCTAAAACTGCTCAAAAACAAGTAGATTTTTTTAAATACTGGCAGATTTATGATTTATTTAAAGTGATAAAGTGGATTTGAAGATAAGATTAATGACTCAATCTAAGTCATTGTTAAGTTAAAATTCTTTACAAAGTATTTTTGACTTCTCCACATTTGAGTAGATCATGAAAATTAGATTGGCACAAATGATGTATGCTTTCCATCAAGAAAATAGGTTAAGAAAAAAAAAAAGCAAAGAATGTCTGTAAATCTCATGCTGTGCGTAACTGCTTCTCTATTAGGATCCATTGATCATTAGATTTCAGCATTTTAGCATGCCAGACCTACTCTGTGAGAATCAAAGTGCTGGTGGGCGAGGGGTGTGGGGGAGGGGGGGTGCACTTGGCAGACACCCAAAAATTATCTCAGAGTCACCTCTGTGTAAGCCAAGACATCACAATACTGCAGACCAGCTTCCTGCCGAGGAGAAGAATAACGCAAACTTTCTCTCTTTCCATCTGAAATGCTGATGAGGAGACCAGCACACTCTGCAATTCTGTATTGCTTATAATACAGTCTCCTTTTTCATTGTCAAAGCCTTTTGGGGGAGCAGGTGATGATGGTGTAGCTTGCATGTATTTATTTGTCATTAAACACAGTGACTGAATTTTTCCTTGTCCTGCAAACTTTGGGCTTCCAGCAGCATCTGGGTTTCTGTTGCTAGTCTGTGGAAAAATATGAGTTGATTGGAGGTGTTGATTAACTCATTCACTGCTCTTTTTGTGCATCCAGCTCCAGACTACTTAGTGCTGCAGCCTCGCCTCCCTCATCCTGCCAGGAAATTTGCTAACCTTTCGGGCTTAGATTACCTTGCAGGACCTGACAGAGCAGCTCAAGAGCACTTGAGGGCAAGGCTCGTGCTCCGGATCAATGCTCATCGACTTTTCCTTTTTTTTTTTTTTTTTTTTTTTTTTTTTTACAAGAGTTACATTACAGTAAATGTGTTTGCTTTGCAGTGGTTCTGCAAACTGCAAGGCAAATACGATGTTATATAGATTAAGAGGTACAGCTGAGATGTAGATGTCTGATACTTCTTAAATAGCACCGCTGCCAAAAGTATGACAAAGCAAGTTCCCTTCTTTGCTGCAGCTATGATGTTTTAGTTACTTGATGCGCTGTCCTGTGCTGTGACTTGACATGATGACACAGGATGCTCATCATGTGTCCTGATGTTACATGATGGGGTGGGATTTGACATAAAGGGATTCACGGTTCTTGATAACATGTGATTTCACGTGACATAATGGGACGTGATGTGATGTGACATGATGGGATGAGACGCAATGTGACTTGGTGTTACAGGAAAGGATAAGACCAGACACGATGAAATATGACATGATTTGACGTGGTGCAGCATGACATCATATGATGTGATGGTGTGTGATGTGGCAGAGGATGAGACATGATGGGACTTTGCATGATATGACGTGACATGACCAGACCAGCCCTGACTTGACCTGATGTGACTGGATGTGATCTGACCTGATGAAATAAATGCAACAGTACATGACAATGATGTGCCATGACTAAACGTGACACGATGTGACATGACATAATGGCAAAGGGTTGTTATGACATGATAGAATGTGATGAGTTATGTGTTAAATTCTGATGCTTGGGCTTTAGTGAAAATAAAGAGACAGGAACATGTTACGCCGATTTTAGCTTCCATACACTGGCTGCCAGTTTGTTTTACAATCAATTTTAAAATTCTATTATTGACTGCTAAAGCACTTTAAGTTACAATACATTTCTGAGCTTTTAATTCATTCTAAGCCTGCATGTAGCGTGATATCTGCAGAGAAAGGCTTGTTAGTCGACTATGAATCCAGGCTGAAAACCAGAGGCCATCAAGCTTTTTCTGTCACAACACTGAGCTTTGGAATGATTTGCCTGAAGAAATTCATTCAGCTGAGTCAGCACCTGCTTTGAAATCTTGTCTTAACCTACATTTTTATCAGTTAGTCTACCTAGATTTTAAAGGTCGTTATTTATTTTTGTTTTAGCTATCATATTCTACATCTGGTGTTTGCCTGATCTGCTCTTGTTTTGTTTTACTTTCTTTTGTTCCTTGGTTCTTTTACTGTTATTGATTAAATTGTTTATATATAAATTTACATCTGCACTTTGTAACTTTATGTAGATAAGTACTATATGAATAAAATTAATGAATTATTATTAAGGGGCATGATGGGACATCATATGATAGGGCAGCATGTTATCTTATCAGGGGATATCAAATAATACAGCACATCCCTACTAAGTGTCAACACCAATGGAATCATCATGCTACCACAGATCTGTACTCCTGAAAAGCTGCAATACACACAATTATATAATTGTGTATATTGCAGCACAATATACTGCAAGACACAAACAAAAATTCTCAAATCAACTACCATTTTAATATTATTTCTCTCTGTTGTCTTCTTCCCTGTTCCCTGCTAACATAACTGCCATATGCTAGGCAAAAGAAAAGCAAGATAAGAATCAAGGCCTTTCTTTCTTTTGCAAGAATAATAGTGTCCTTTTCTTTCATTAATCCCAGTTAACATCCCACAAACTATTCTCCGTTCTTTTTAATGGCTTCATTCTTCTCCGAAGTTCAATCTTTGCCTCAGATTTTCTCACTCTTCATTCCTCCCAAATCCCCCGATATTGCCATAACGTTGTTTTACAACATTAGCAATTCTATTGGGATAACACTGCTTCATATAGTATTCATTTTAAAGTTACATAGTATTTTGTCTCAAAAACATCAAATCCACAGTAAACTCCCAACAAATTATATACATTTCGTTTATTTGTAGGAGTCTATTTGGAGCAATTGAATTTAAAAACAAAGGAAATAAGACATTTTTTTGGTTTTACATGTACATACCTGTAACCCATATTAATAAGTGAAGCCAAACTGGAGAGTGAGTCACTGTGAGGTAAACACGTCTCACTTTCCTCAAACCAAATACTTCAAATTACATTATTGACTAAACAAAACTGTAGCGGTCTACTTGTTTCTGGCTCTACAGTAGGACACGGTGAGCATTTGAGCTAGAGAGTGACACAGAAGAAACTGACTTCATCAGCCGTTTGTCCCCTGATTGTCTCACATCAGAGAGAGAGAGAGAGAGAGCGGGGGGGGAGTTTTTGGGATGTGAGCTGCACTGCAGTAACTGGGCGTTGGTTCAACATAGTCGGGATAAGACAGAGGAAGGAGAGAGACTGACATGAGGGGAAAAGGCACTGCTTTGAGAGGAAAAAAAAATACTAAAAACAAACAAGTAAACCTGAATTTTGCAAGTTTGAACAAACTAGTTGCATGTGATATTACTATGATTCCTTCCAATGCAAGGATTGTATTGTTTGTAGTTTCTAATTGTGAGAAATTCAAATTAACTGTGGCTCTGTGGCTATAACTCATTTGGGTTAATGATCACACTTAGTTTGGGACATTTGCATTCAATTATGTTTAGAATGTTTAGGTTAGAAGTTAAAGCTGCATTTGAATTTTTAGTATTTGTAGGGATTGCAGTTTATGTTTTGGGTAAATTCGGCTTTTCAGCCCCACTGAAACCCCCACTGTGTCAGTCATGACAAACTCATGTTGTGCAGGCAAACTTTGTTCAAAGCCAAAGAACTTAAAAAAAAATTTCTAGTCACAATCCAAAAGTTTCCAAAGATACTGAATATGTCAGGCAGAATCTGGGAGAAATGTGAATAAACTGATGCAGAAGATGAATATTTTCTTTGATGTAATGGTTTAGTCATAGAAAATATGGTATTTTAGTTTTTACTGTTTAACTCAGTGTAAGCGACCTAGAGCTGCAAAGAAATATTAAAATAAGCAGTAAACAAGTGATAATATCCCATAAAGTCTTTTTAGTATTTTCAGCAAATTAAGGGAAAAGTTAAGAGTACAATCAGGATTACGGATTTGTGCTCAGGAAAATTGGATCTGATTAGACCAAGATTTTTGGTAAAAAAATAAAATTAAATTAAAGAAAAATGTATGCATCATTGAATAAACCACTAATCCATAGTTGTTTGGTGTTCACTCCTCTCTTTATGCTGATGGTGGTTTCTGAATCATTTCTCATGAGGTCAGTCAATTCAAACTCTCATCTCTCCATGAATACTAATAAATATATTTACTCTTAATTGGATAGTTTGATTCTCATATCCCTAAAATGCATTGTCTTTTGTTAATTATTTTTGTAATACTTAAGATTTAATATACCCTGTTTCTCCAGGTATTATATTCCATGTAATCAGTTTCAGCAGTCCATATGTGTCTGCTTTCATTTTATTTTATGCCTGTGTGTGTGTGTGAGATGGAGACAGAGAGAGAGAGAGACAGAAAGAGAGAGAGAGAGAGAGAGAGAGAGAGAGAGAGAGAGAGAGAGACTGGAGGTCAGATGAGGACACGGCCCAAACACACTGCAGGGGAATTTAAGTCAACTTATCATATTGTGATTTTATGGCGGAGACAATTAGTTTTGTATATGAAGCCATAATGTCCATATAGCTCCCATATCACCTAGCCCACCCAAAGTAAAGCAATATAATATCCAATATGGCAAGCATTTTTTAACCTCCTCACCACTTTCTCTCTTTTCCTCTCTGTCCATACTGCTCCTTGTCTGTCTGTATTTTTACAGACTTTCCCCCTCTTTTTCTTTATCAGTTTCTTTTCTTTTCTCCCTCACCCTCAGTCTCCCTTTTTCTCTCGCTCTTAGCCAGGGAAATGTGCTGTGTCTGCAGGGAGGTTATTTGGTGCAGGAGACGGAGGAGTAATTGATAATGGTGCTGCTTTTGCTATCAGGAGAGCTGTGTTTGCTTTTAAAGGAAAAGGGACAGAGAGAATTGATAGCGAGTGGAAGGAACGCAAAAGCATGAAGAAACCGAGGGGGTAAGAAAGATAAAGCG
>VXCM01001427.1:168557-183557 GCA_014773175.1 Lucifuga dentata | reverse complement strand
CAATGTTAAGTCTGTGGTTAAGTCTGTTTGAAGGGTGTCATTGGGATGTAACTGGAAGGACTGCAGCAGCTACTTCTCCCATTACATTCCTGTTAAATTCATGTCCAAATTCTAATATTTGAACAAACTTTGTAGTATCTAACACTCAATCTCATGTCAAGAGAAAGTTATACAGCCTGGAGATGGCATAACAGAGGGAGAGAGAGAAATTCCTAAATTAAGCTGAAAGTGAAAGATTGTTTCTAAAGCCTTGTGTATGAGAGTTTAGTGAGTCGCATTAGAGGTTACATAAAGGAAACACCAGCTAATGAGACCACATCGCAAACATGACTCTGAATGCTCCTGAACATAATTTCAGTGAGCTTTCTCTGTTGTAGAAGAAGGCAAGCATGGAAAGGTTGGCTTTAACCAAAACATTTTTATCAAACCTTAATCACTGCAACACCAAAAAAAATAAAAAATAAATAAAAAAAAACTGACCCAAAATGTAGAGAAATAGGTGAAATAGATGTCAAACACTGCAGCTATTTGACAAAAATGCAAGGTTGCTGTAGTGTTTAGAAAAATGTGGTAGTTATGTTTTTACGACATGGTAATCTTTGCAGTTTGTGGGTTTGAATTGGTGTTAGAATTTGTTGACGTGTGTAAAGAATACACATGCACACGCACGCACACGTACACACACACACACACACACACTTTGTCTTCTAGTTAAATTGCAGTTTGGTTGGAATACAATATAGGCCAACAACACAGACAGTCCTCTGCACTGCAACAATGTTCTGTTCATGCTGCAGCAACAGATATAGTTATGTAATGAATTTTGACTGGATGTTTTGGCATTTCCCAAATACACAGAAGCATGTGTGCACGCACGCACTCACACACACACACAGAAGCAACACTTACCTCTATAAACCACCCTCTGTCCTTGTTTTCCCTAACATCTCTCTCTCTCTCTCTCTATTCAGCTGTATCATGATTCTGCAGCTTAGTCTCTGCAGCATGACTCCACTATCCTCTCTGTCTGCCTCTGTCATATTGCACGTACAGACACATGCATATACACAATACTGTAAGCCTGTGTTGTCCTTAATAACTTACGTGAGTGCCGTTTAGGATTTTTTTAAAAACTTGATACATATAACTCAGCAAAAACACACATGTACTGCAATTTTACATATAGTAAAAGTAACAGACTGTTTTCTTGTGAAATATTATGTTCCCTCACCATAGAATAACAGACAAACCATTGTGAGTAATGTGAAAGGTTAGTTCAAAAATGTTTAACATTTCTATCAAATGTTATTTTATAATATAGACAGCTAAATTTGATAATACCATACAGAGATCCTTCGTTGCTGCCCTACATGCCAGCCAACATAACGAGCAGTAAGTAAATTTAATAAGTTAGCCAAAATGAAAAAAGTGCAAATACTGTACAGCAATGGATTTATTCAATTAGATTCATGTCATCATACTCAGTCAGATAACTTGAATAGATTCAATGGCATCTGTTTTTCTTTCTTTCTTTTTTTTTTAATGCAATAAAAGTATGTGCCTACAAAAACATGTTTCTGCAGTGTTGCTGTGTGTGTAACAAATTTCCTGCTGCTTAAGAAATTATGTTGTAGAGTCTGTGTGCACTGGGTTATGTAAAACTGTATATCTATGTAAGCTGGGGCTTGCTTGACCAACAAAGATTAAATAGTTTGCATCAAACATTGACTTCTGTGGGATAATTTGATACATTATACAAAAAATTTTTCCATATATTTGAATATGTTGCTGCACAATTGTCACTGAGACAAATGCTTTAATACTTTTTTGCAACTGGTGTGTGAAGCTGTTCCAATTCTGCATTGTGCAGTGCCACAGAAAATACGCATATGGGTAATTTCCTGAAATACAACCACTGAGAGCAGACTGATGATCCACAGAGGGAAAAATGGTCCATAAAAAGTGATGAAGGGGGATAGAGATATATATATAAAAAAAAAAAAAANGGATTGCAGAGAAGGAGGGCGATGAGTGACTCTGCAGATTAGAGGCGTCGGAGTGCTGGATATGCTCCAGGAAATTGGCAGGGAGGCAAACCAATAGACAAATGATAGCTGCTCGATCAATAGATAGATGTACTGTCAGTGTATATTTAATGCACAGGACCTGCTGTATCTATCTCTTGTGCAATAAGCCTATAGGCAGAGTCTAGGAATGGGGTTTGAATGCTAGAATGAAGGAAGCAAAACTTAGACTGCCAAATGATAAATAAAAGTTTGACTATCTTTCAGAAACTTTAATGTAAAATATTACATTATGTTAGGTTTGTTTTTTTTTTTTTTNTTTTTTTTTTTTTTTGCTGATTTGTACAATAAACAAATGAGCTGGATGGATGGTGGTATGGCGGGTGAGTAAACTGATGTATTAACACTGAGAAAAGGGTGACCTAGCCTGACATTATAGCTGAAATGCATAAAGCAGAGGTGTGTGTTGAGATTTTTTTTGTAGATCTTTTGAAGGTTTATCATGTTTCACTTTCACTTTCTTACACTAATATGTTTGTAAGACCCTCTTAAATGCAAAAAATACTCACATGGCCTTTTGACATACTGATAATCTTCATCTTCTTAAGCCAAAACTACACAGACTTGCCTGACACTTTCAGTTTCCTTAGACAGAATAAACGATCCCATTATGAGGTTTGAACTAATGTAGCCTTGTCAATAATAACATGACTCGGGTGTCATTGGGGCATCGCTAGTGATGGTACTAATCTGTTTGAGAAAGACTTCAGTGTGTAAGAATACTGAGATTATTGGGTAAGTGAGTTTGTGCTTCCTTGCCTTGTTAAGAAATATATGTTAGTACCTTCTTAAATGTGCTGCTTGTGAAAAGATGCTCAAAATAAAACAAATAATACCACAAATAACTAAAGCGTAAGTGTGTTTCTTTATGTTACCTTTGACAGGATTAATCAGCTTCTTGGTCCCAGCTGATCGTTCACTTTTTCTTCCAGAAGAGAGAAGCTGCTGACCTCAGCTTAAACACCTCAAAGCTCACCACCAGGAAAGACCCTATCAGAGAAAAGGAAGACAGAAAGGGAAAGACACTCTTCAGCTGTGTGTGTGTGTGTGTATGTGTGGTGTGTGTGGTATTCAACGTACTATATGTTCTTCACCTTTGTTCTGCGTGACCCTGAATAAAAATGACCGCAGCAGCTTCCTGCGGCAGCAGCAATATGACAGATCTTTCCAATCAGGCACAGGGGTCATTTTATTTAGAAAATTCAATACGTGTAAATGAATTTGTCTGGATGACATTGGTACAGGGACATACTAAAAACCTACACAGCCACATTACATGCTGACATGCATGTTCAGGGACAGTAGGGGCTCATATAATGTGTAAGAACATGCTGCAAGATATGCATGTTGCAGACTTGTAGTATGTACATTATAGAGACTCTATATACAGTATGTTGTCTCATAGTTGACTGTTTTTAGAGGACAGCTGTCTTTCTGAGGTAATCAGTCATATTTATTTTTATGCCAAAAGTTGTCACTGGCTGGTTTGAATAGATACATAGAAAATGTCATTGCTTTTTGGATTGAATTCTACCCTTCAGGGAACTACTGTTTTCCCTCTTAGTATGATTTTGCAGGGATTTAAAACTTACTTGACATGGGTAATCCATAATAATAAAGATTTTATTATTGTTTCTTTCAAAGTTATATTATTGTGTGGTATTGCAGCTGTTTTAAAATTCCCCGCTGTACGTTACAATCCAGCATTGTTTCCTGAACACAAGCCTTTTTAATGCAATTTTCCTTTTGTTCATGTTTGCTGAGTTTTAATTTATTGACAACGGAGCTCAGTGTTGCAGTGATTTTTGGAAGTCAACTAACAGTGCTGGATGTTGGAATAATAACTTATGAAATCGGAGCATGTTTGCCATGAGGAAAAAAATTAAATGAGTTGTTTTATGTTATACACAAAACACTCAAGACTCTGCATAGAATAAAACATGGAAAACTGTGGCTGTTGGGAAGAAAAAGTATCACAAATCACAAAATAAAAAATATGAACATATTATGATATATTCGTTAAAAGGCCATATAACCAATGCAAGGTCAAGACCAGAGTTTAACTTTTAGTATTACTGACCAACTGCTGCTGTATGATCGTAGCTACAGCAATCATATCCTGATGAAATTGCTTTTCTGTCATTAAAGTTGCATATGCATTGTGCAAAGCCCTCCTTGTTTGCGTATATTAGCAGTCTGGTGTCACTAGAGGTCACAGCAAATGTTATGCAATATTTAGCACGAGTAAGATGAATCATTTAGATAGTCCAATAACTAGTGAGACTCTAAATTATACAGATATATAACAACCACTGCCACAGAAAGTGCAACCAACACAAACCATATAAATCACAAGTTAAACAACAAATATTGTGTGTGTACTTCTGCCTAGAACGCTCAAGAAATTGTACCTAAAGAAGTCCAGAACCCCTCCCCACAACTGATATGCTGTCATCATGTGACGTAAAATGGGTTCCAGGTCAAGCTGCTCGGGAAGAACGTCTGAGGGGTCAAATCCAGGACAGCAAGGTGGATGCTGATGCTGAACCAGTTGAAAGCTACAATTAAGGTTAAGAGCCATCCAGCACATAATCTCTGCATGTTTATCCATCTTGTAAAACTTGGAGACCTTGGGGTACCTCTGGAATTTGTCAGTTATAATGACTTTCTGTAGCTCTAATGAATGCAGCAGATGTACAGAAATAACTGAGGATTCATATTACTACAACCAAGTACAGCTCCCTTCCTTATGCATCAGGCTTAAGACTTATCAATTAATCCTCATACTCATACAGGGTGTTTTCAGTTATTCAGGCAATTTGTGCATATGTGTAATCTGATGGTAGATTTTTTTTTTTTTTTTTTTTTTGTGACATACAGGTAGCTTTTTCTTAGATTTTTGCCAACAATTTTCCATGTGTGAGGAGAATGTGGGACAGTTTTATTTCTGCTTATCTGTCCAGAGAGAATCAGCTATTAAAAAAACTGTTTCAGCCTGATCCACACCTGCTGAGAGAGACAATGTGGGGGGAGAGAGAGAGAGAGAGAGAGAGAGAGAGAGAGAGAGAGAGCTACTGATGCATTGCAGATAAACTGCAGATTTGAGTTGTAAGCCCTCCCTTCTCTTTCTCTTCTCTCATGGCCTCCTCCCCACCTCCACTCTTGTTGCTTTTTCTTTTGCCCTACCACTTTGCGTGACATCATCGTTGCCTCTGGACCTCCCACCAACATCAGCCCACGCAGCCATCTACAGGGCTGACACATCCTTCTTACTTCCCCATCTGATGCTTTTAACCTTACACCTCTCACCCATCCATCTCCAGACCCAATGCTGCTTTGACCTCTGCAGAATGAGTCTGTAGCTCCATGTCATACTATTATTCCAACAATAAGATTACAAAATTGCAGGCACCTCCCAACAGCTACTATGTCTCTGTGGTTTCCATTAATTTTACACTAGCTAGTAAAGAACTCTATCAGACAAATGTCAAAAAAAAAAAAAAAAAAAAAGAAAAAAATACCATTGCATAATTCATGTAGTTATTTATGCTAGTTGTCTAATCTAGTCCATAACTAAACTTGTTATGCTTCTCATATCTTTTTGACCGTGACTATTGTCTTAGATATCAAGCAAGATTAATTACACTTATTTTGCATTACATTTCTGCATTTTAGATGACAATTGGAGCGAATGAGTGGACTAGAATACGGTATACGTGATTATTACCAATCTCGAATATAAACCGACCATTTTGATCTGCAAATTTAGATTTTTAAAGAAACCCGCATATAAGCTAACCCCCTGATGTTGTTCCATTAATTTATTTGTTCAGCAAATTACCTGTTTTTCTGGGCATTGTCATAGTATTCCTCTGGTTTTCTGAAAATAATCCATGTACCCGTAAACATGATATTTATTTCAGCAGCTGATTACCGTAACTGNTTTCTGAAAATAATCCATGTACCCGTAAACATGATATTTATTTCAGCAGCTGATTACCGTAACTGACAGACCACAGTTTACTGGCCACGGCAAAATGTGCTGACTAAGATGTTTATTTAGGAAATATCTCATTCTAAGGTATGATTTAAACTATTTTCCATGAGTAGTGGTAATGGGTAGTATTTCCACCCCTGTAAATTTCCTTCTCTGTGATCTGATTTGAATTACTCGCGTTTAAGCCGACCCCCGATTTGCATTGTGAATTTGGTTAAAAAAAAAATAAAAATCGGCTTATACTCGAGTATATACGATATTTCATCAGCAGAGTGGGCTTAAATTCTTCTTTTTCAGCTTTACAAACACCATTTACCTCAACCAATGAAATTATGTTATCACTTGCATTTTCTTTTTTTTTTCTTTCTTTTTTTTTTGGTTTGGTTTGTCCTTCTAGTTTGGTAACTTTGCACTGAGGTTTACAGTAAATGGGGTCATCTTGTGGTGAGAGCAGCTCAGAATATGCTTCAGAAAAAAAAAATGAAAATAAAAATTGAAGACAAAATAGAAATTAAATGGCAGGTGACCCCTAATGTTGTTCCTGAATTCTTCAATGATATGATTTAAAAAAACAAAAACAAACAAACAAACAAACAAACAAACAAAAAAAACACAAGAGCCCTTAGGATTGTTATAGGGATTGTGGTTTCTGCTCTTTCTCCAAGCCAAATCTATTGGACTGTAGATTCAGTATCAGAGGTTTTCCACTATATTGACTCTCAACCCGAAAGACAAGTCACGTATAGATTTTATAGGCCTATATGTGTGTCAGCCTGAAAACCTTAGGGGAAATGTTAATCAGTATACTATACAGTCCAAAAGGGACTGGCAATGTATTGAGCATGTGTACAGAGATATGAAACCAAAACCTATTTGATGTTAAAAAAAAAAAAAAAAAAGAATATGAAGATTTCCATTATCAATAACTGATTACTTAAATTACTTGCTATACTTAGCTTTATGTTATGCTTGTGTAATAAAACATGACCTGAAAGCTTGTGCTGCCTCATGTCTAATGGTGCATCAGTGCACAAGGACCAATGCTCTTTAGGAAACTAAGTCCTGTGAAGGACATCTCAATGGCATCTGCCCCACCTTAACTCAAGGTAAATGATGCCAGATGTAGCAGATGGACAGCAGTGTTGCAGAGGGTGGAAAAGCAATAATGTTATCGTGTAGAATAAGAGGAGACAACAGTTGGTGTTTGGGAGGGTGGGAGCCAGACAGTGTGACAGAGAAGCAGATGCCGAAGAGGTCACAGGAGACAGACAAAGGGAGGAAGGAGACCAGAGGAGAGGAAAGCGTAAGGTAGATGACAACAGATGGAAGGTGGATATAACAACATAAATAGGTAGAAAGTGGTACAGAGAAGCTGGTACTGAAAGAAATGAAGAAAGAAAGAAGAAGAGAGATGTTGAAGGCAAAGGAGACGTTGCAGCTGGTGTCCTGAGTAATTATGTGTTGATGGTATTTACGTATGGTGTGTGTGTCTGTCAACTGAATCTATCTGGCCACCTGCATGAGCCTTCACGTCTCCCTTTACTTATTCATACACTTTTCAACATGTGCACTCTTGTGATGGCACTATTCTCTCATGCAAAAAGAAATTGGATTATGTTATCATGGATGTGTTTGGGTGTCTAGACTGGCTTATGCACACAATAAAAGCAATAGCATATGTTAAGTGTTTGAAAATCATGTCACACGCATAGTGATTGCATTTCAGACACCACCCATGGCATGGATCATTAGTTTTCTGAAACCTCAGGCGTGCACATGGGTGGCCTGAGCATCAGGAACATAAATCTTATCTTATCAAAGTAAGTTTTAAGTTTCCCACAGATGTTTCCTTCTCTACCCCGATGTAATTCTTTCTCTCCACTGGTTCATGACATTTGCTTTTCTCCCTTTTGAACAAATTCAGAACAGAAGCATAACTGGCTGCATGTAAGTAGCATGACCTGCTAGAGGAAATCTTAATATTGGTTTAAATCAATCGACCGATGAGCAAAGCAGGCCTTTGGTATATTCGCTTGCTGCATCATATTACCTCTGTTTTTGTGTGTCTTAAGTAAAGGGTGTATCAGCTGAATGATGTCCTTGTATTCTGTATGTCAGCATATATAACACTGTCCACATGTCTCTGCACTAGTGTCACCTATAAATATTCCTTCACACCTGCCAATAGGAACATATTTCTTCTATATATCCTAATCCTGTGGATGAGGCTCTGCAGGTAGGAAGCTGTTACTGGGACTCACTGGGATGGGCTTGGCTGCTTCTTTGCTTTCAGAGAGCCTGTTTCTGCTGCAGTGCCATTTGAAAACACTCCAAGCCTTCTGCAGTGCGCTGGAGCCCAGAACTGATGTTGAATGACTACCTTGTTTTGCCCAACCCACACCCACTTCCCACCACATATATCACACCACCGCTGCCCACATAGGGCACTCAAAAGCACCTTCAAGTTCTGAGTGAATAGTCTTGTGTACCAGTGGGGAAATTAATGCTTCTAAAACCCCTGTAGCCAGCAGGAGAGCTTTTACAGAGAGATTATTGGACCGGTCCAAAAGGACAATGTAACGTCAGCAAGCAAGGACACTGTGGGTGTGGACGCGGACAAAAGCATAATAATTTACACTGTGGATTATATATTACAATAGGCAGACCCACAAAGAGACACGAATGGGAGGAGAAAGTCATCGTGACAGTCTCTTTCTCTTCTCTCTCTGTCTGGGTCTGTTTCTCTCCCTCTCTCTGCCCCGCTGCCTGTCTGATTCTGGAGCAATCTAAAAATTGGCCATGCTTGATACATTAGCCCTGCTTTACTAATGATTGCAGTGAAACAACAATGAAGGAAACAACAAAATAAAGAGAACTGACCAATGGCAAATGTCAAATTCACTGCTGGAAATTAGAATAACTCCTCTTCTCTCCTGCTAGAGAAATTATATCAGAGTTAAAAATAAACAATTAACTGACAAATAGTCACCAAAATTATATTCTTTATCATTCTATTGACCAAATGAAAATGTGTCAATCCCTGTTTTTCCATTCTGGTGGCATGACAGACTGCGGCATGACAGTCTGGCTGAATTTGTAGAGATGGGTGATGGTGATTTTGATGGAAATAAATAATGCCTAATTTAATGCCTAATGACTGAAAAATACTGATGCAGCTAGTTTTGCTGCACCTTAAAGAGCTTGTAATTGTTCACATTGACCTATTGACCTGAGATAATCATGAAGCTTCAAGATTGATAGAGATCAATAACCTGTCAGCGAGACCTCACAAGAGCAGACAAGGCAGCAAGCACTCTTAACTCTTCGGGGAAACATCTCAGTGAATAGATGGTTGACTCATAAATTCCATGTGGTTTTGCAATGGGTGGAGTGATATAATCTCCTTTTTTATGAAATACATACATGTTAACATGTATTGGCATTGAATATATGATCTCCTAAATACTGCAATTTTGCAGAATTTTATCAAGCTGTAGAGTAACATTTGACCCTTAATGTGTTAAATAAAATTATTTAAATTGAACAACTAACTTATATCGCAATGTTTTTTTTTTTCAATATGCAAAGACTCACCGTGAATTGAAATGTAAAATCCAGATGAAAGGTTCATTGATTTTCATAAAGGATTTTCAACGATGTTTTCTTTTGTCTATCTGTGGATGAAGAGATACACATTATCTTTAACGCATCATCTAAAAGCTCAGAAATAAATGTATAGAACATAGTCTACTCCACAACAATGTGCAAAAATTGTTAGTAGCATAAACAATTATCAATTAATTGTTTTGCAACTAACAATTTTGCATGTCACGTAGGGATAGCTCAATTTGAAAGTGCTTCCTATGGATTACTATGCTCCCAATCTAGTAATGCTACATCCATTTAGGAAAACTGCTAAAACAGTAAAAACTCCCACAAATGCTGAGTCATAATAAAATGCATTTAGGATTATTTTGTTCAACTAGTTTAGAAAAGTAGAGAAAATATCACATTAGATTCTGGGAAACACACACACACACACCGAAGTGACTGCGAACGGTGTACTCCCCTTAATTCGAGGCGTTCAAGTGAAATTGACAAGATGGGCATCACATTACTTAGACACATCTGGCGCCAATAAATATGAGCAAACACAGAAAAGTGTCACCAAACTGTTGCAGCAACAGTTCATTCCAATAAAATGTGCAGCCAAAAGCCGAAAAAGCTAAAGGAAAGGGTTTTCCTGTGTGCGCTGTCCGTGGTGCTGAAATGAAAGCGTAATAAGATGAAAGTCCTGATAATCATGAATCATGATGTTATTATACGCCAAAATAATACCGTTATTCATAACAATGACTAAATATGAATCTCTGCGTCAGTTTATGGGCGCTTGATCAAGATGTAAACCGTAACATTTATTTACCTATCTATTTATTTAGCGTGTAACTTCAGCCCACATCGTTCGGGATGAGCGGGACTCCAGACCATTGACAGGACGCCTGTGTGTGTGTGTGTGTGTGTGGGGGNGGGGCGTTACCCCGTCTCCTCCTCCCTCCCCTCCCTTCATCAGTGGACCAACAAAACTGCTTCTACTTGCCTCGTTAGCTATGGAGACTCAGATATATAAGGGGCACACGGAGGAGGTCTCAGTTGCCGTGAGCGCCACACACCCCTCACCTGCCCATACACACACACATACATACACACACACACACATACACATAACACACATTCATCCACATACACTCACACACTCCACCTCTTGCACTGCCCGCCCCTTCATTTCGCCCTGTCACATCCCCTACGGTATAGTCTGACCGGATGAGTTACCCAGTGGACACGTTAGGGAGTCCGTTCAGGAGAACCATGGACAGCAGGACGACCAGCTACGGCTACAGCCGCTCCGGCGGCACCCCTTCCAGCGGCTTCCGCTCTCAGTCTTGGTCCAGGGCAAGTCCCGGTTCCACCATGACGGCATCTTACAAGAGGAGCGTTAACATGCCCGTCTCCCGAGCCTACGGCTCCACGGTACTCAGCTCCGCTGACAGCGTTGATTACAATCAAAGCTCTATCATGAACGGAGACTACAAGAGATGTAACGAGAAAGAGCAACTTCAGGGGCTCAATGACCGCTTTGCCGGTTACATTGATAAGGTGCACTACTTGGAACAGCAGAACAAGCAGATCGAGGCGGAGATCCAGGCACTGCGGCAGAAGCAAGTGTCCCGGTCCCAGCTGGGCGATCTGTACGACCAGGAGCTGCAGGAGTTGCGCTCGATGCTGGAGCAGATCCACCATGACAAGGTCCAGATTCAGCTCGATACGGACCACATAGACGAGGACATTCAACGTTTTAGGGAGCGTTTTGACGAAGAAGCCCGCATCCGAGAAGAGACCGAGGCCATAATCCGCGTCCTGAAGAAGGACATGACCGACTCAGAGCTAGTGAAGTCTGAGCTGGATAAAAAAGTTCAGTCACTCCAGGATGAGATCGCTTTCATCCGCAACAATCACGAGGAGGAGGTGAGCGACCTCATTGCCCAGATCCAGGAGTCTCAGGTGACGGTAGAGAGGAAAGACTTCCAGAAGGCAGACATCACCGATGCTCTCCGGGAGATCCGCTCAGAGCTACAGGGACACTCCAACCAGAACCTGCAGCAAGTGGAAAACTGGTTCATGTGCCGCTACTCCAAACTTACCGAGGCTGCGGAGCAGAACAAGGATGCCATCAAATCCGCCCGTGATGAGATCACCGACTATCGCCGCCAGCTCCAGTCCAAGACGGTAGAGTTGGAGTCTGTTCGTGGGACAAGGGACTCGCTGGAGAGGCAGCTGAATGACATCGAGGACCGTCACAACAACGACCTGGCCAGCCTGCAGGTAAGAAACCCGTTCTGAGTCAGGGCTATAGTGGTGATAACATTAGGCTAGTTGGCTAATAGTGGAAGATAGCCTAGTGGTAATAACACGGACTTGAGTTTCTGTAATAATATATTATTAAATTTCAGTCGCCTGATGTTATTTTCATGTCTCAGTGACGCAGTTATTTTAATCACAGATTTCAATCACTATCAAACGTGCACAAATGACAGTAACATGAATGGTATTTTTGTTTTTCTATCGATCTGATCTGTTTTGGAACTTTTTTTTTTTTTTTTTTTNTTTTTTTTTTTTTTTTTTTGCTGGTAATGGTGTGCGCATCATTTTGCACACGCATGTTACAGAGCGATTTTTAAATCTCAGGGAGTGTCACAGTGGGACGCTGCAGCAGATCTCTCTCTCTCTCTCTCTCTCTCTCTCTCTCTCTCTCTCTCTCTCTCTCTCCCTCTCTCGCTCTCTCTGTGTGTGTGTGGCTGTATCTCCCCCTCTGTCTATCTCATTTGCTGAGTCAGAGGCATGGGTCGATGCCATCACTGGCTCTGTCCTTACAACACATCAGATGTGGGGGGNGGGGGGGGGGGGGCTGCGGGATTTTCTCGAACGAGTGTGGAGGCTGTCCTTGAAACAGCAGCATTCACCATCTCCAAACTACTGTATTGCGTCAAAATATTTTATATATAAAATATGTATATATAAAATATATTTTATATTTTTTTATAGTAACAGACTTTATTGGACAGAGTTTATATAATTTGTGCAGTTGACTTGGACTGTATTTCATTCATATGCAAGTGGAAACATTTTCTAATACCTTGCATTGAAAATGTCTTAAAATGTGGATTAGACGAAGAAAATATCTCTTATACTTAATTAACAATTTCATTGTTTTGTCTTTCCTCAGGAAACTATTCATCAGTTGGATAATGAGCTTAAGAGCACCAAATGGGAGATGGCACGTCACCTGCGTGAGTACCAGGACCTGCTCAATGTCAAGATGGCGTTGGACATTGAAATTGCTGCATACAGGTACTGAAACTGTGATTTATGCCCACAGATGCCTACAAAAAAGCTAATTTTAATTTATAACTGACACAAACCAGCTCAGATTTATTATTGATATTTCAAAAGTATTTTGGAGCAAACTTTTTCAATCTTTTCCTTTACATTTGTATTAGATGAGGAATTGAAATGCTAATGTGTACATTTTGCCCTTCCAGGAAACTCCTTGAGGGAGAGGAGACTCACTTCAGTACTTTCCCCTATCGCCAGGCAATGACCTCTGCCAAAATCTCTAAGTCTAAAGAAACTCCCAAGCTTAAGGTGCAGCACAAGTTTGTCGAGGAGATCATTGAGGAGACAAGGGTGGAAGATGATAAGGCTGACATGGATGAGGCCCTGGCAGAAATAGCACAAGAGCTGTCTGCGGGAGGAGATGAGGAGGAGGAGGGAGAGGAGAGAGGAGAGGGTGATGAAGCAGAGGGAGAAGAAGCAGAGGGTGATGAAGGAGAGGGTGAGGGGGAAGAGGGTGAGGGGGAAGAGGGAGAGGGTGAGGCTGAGGGTGAGGAGGAAGAAGTAATTTCTGCCACTGAAGCCAAAGTTAGTGCAAGTGCACCCACAAAGGAGGAAGAGCAGGATGAGGGAAAAGGGGAAAATGAGGATGAAGAGGGGGAGGGTGAAGGTGGTGAGGAGAGTGAAAAAGAAGAAGTAGGTGAGGGAGAAGGTGAGGATGAGGGAAAAAAGGGGGATGATGCTGAGGGAACTAATGAAGGAGAAGGAGCAGAAGAGGGAGGCGAGGAAGAGGAAGTTGAGGAAACAGTATTATGCTCCAAAGCTCCAGAGTCTAAAGCTTCTCCTGACAAAGAGAAGGCAGGAGACAAAGAGGCCAGTGGAGGAGAAGATGAAGCAGCAGAAGAAGGGGGTGAAGAAGAGGGTGGTGATCAGGATGAAGATGCAGGCACTGACAAAGCATCTAAAAGTGGGGATGAGAAAGAGGAAGAGGGAAAAGAGGAGGTCAAAGATGATAAACAGGTAAAGGATGAGAAAGCAGAGGACAAATCAGACAAAGATAAGGCATCAGTAGCCAAGACAGAAGTTCCCAAAACAGAGGCCCCCAAGGGTGAAGGTGCAAAGCCTGAGGCAAAGAAGGAAGAGTCTTCCAAGACAGAGGCCTCCAAACCAGAGTCGCCAAAATCTGAATCTCCAAAGCCTGCTTCCCCCAAGTCTGAATCACCGAAACCTGCATCTCCTAAATCTGAATCTCCTAAGCCTGCATCCCCTAAGTCTGAATCCCCTAAGGCAGGCTCACCAAAATCCGAATCCCCAAAAGCTGAGTCCCCAAAGACCGAGACCACCAAGTCAGAGGCTCCTAAAGCTGTTGAAGAAAAATCTGAGAAAAAGAGTGCTTCAACCGAAGGAAAAAAGGTAGAAAAGAAGGACGTCGCCATGAATGGAGATGTAGAGAAGACAGAAGATAAGGGGGCAAAAGAAGTTGATGTGATCACCAATGGCGTAGATGAGAGTCCCGTCAAGGATGATTCCAGCCAGAAAGTGGTGATCACCAAGACCGTGGAGACAATCACCACTGGAGAAGATGGCTCTAAGCATGTCACTAAATCCATCACTGTGACTGAGACAGTGAAGGATGTGGAGGAGGTGCTGCAGGAGAAGGTGGTCTCCACCAAGAAGACGGAGAAACACTCCACTCAGTCTGTCAAGCAGGTGACAGAGGCCGAATGAGCAGACTCCCTCCAGCTGATCCTGTGGAGGACAGGGACCAGAGGAGAGGACACAAAGACAAGCAATCAACCCAAAACTAACATAACAAAGAAATCATACAGCTAGAGCGATGTAATAAAGATAACAACTCTCAAACATACAAGACAAAGCATAGAAAGAAGCCAAAACAATGCTACAAATTTCAAAATGCATGTTGAGTGAAAGCTTTAAATGGGCTTCGCTGCAGACGCAGTCAGGAGCAAGCGAGTGAGATATTTTATCCTCTTTTCTTTCTTTCTGCAGTTCATGGGTGAGCTCATGGGG
>VXCM01001427.1:120286-168503 GCA_014773175.1 Lucifuga dentata | reverse complement strand
AGGTGGGGGGTCCTCCACACACTGCTCTACTGACAAAGCCTTACTTGATATATGAAGACACGAACTGAGCCAAAATGACAAATACACAACATACAGTGAAGAAAGAGAAGGGCAATGATGTGAGAAATTCATGACCATATACATTCAATACCTGAAGCAATTAAAGCTTAATGAACCTGAAGAAACGCCTTAAACACGCTTTTTATTTGTGTCTGTTATGTTTACCTGAGTGCAACTGAAAAATACTGTAAATGCGCAGATACATGCATTCTTGTATGCATAGGATGGACTTGAATTTAAATACAGAATATAAATGAGGTGCTACTGTTTGCAATCCCATAATTTACTCACCATGAACGATTTCCCAGCAGCATTTGCTCAATAAATGTCTATGAAGTACAATGTCTTTTGTCATTTCATATTATTCTTAAACAAGTTTTCAAACATTATGCTACATATTTCCATCTCTCCCTGTTCTCTTCACACCTGATGAACTAAATCAGGTGTGTTCACTTGATTAAGAATCGGTGCCTCCCAGATCAGGGCTTGGATTGGTTAAACACACCTGATTTTAGGTAGTTGGCTGTCACCTCTGTAGGATAAAACAATGTGTAGACAGCTGTTATGACTACTATAAATTAAACTGATTTAACTACCAGACATTTTTACTAAATATTGTGGAGACAGCTTGCAATAGATATTTAAATATGCATAATGCACATAACAAAACTTTTTGAGAGTTTTCTCTGCCTCTGTACCCAGGTGACCTTCATATCCTTTGTAGTGGATTCCACATTTAACCAGAACGCCTTTTAGTGGCTATGTGAATATTCAGCACCCCTTGCAAAGAAAGTAATGATTGATGTTCAAAAGATGGTTAAATTGGGAAAGTAATGAGCTCTAAAAATCTGATCATACAAGAGCTGTTAAATATTGAGGATCTAGTCAGTGATTAGAGTAATATCATTGACTTAACCTAACTGATACAATATTAAACATTTCAGGATTTGGATTCATTTCCTGCCATTAATCATTTTTATGACCATGTCACTTTTTTTCTTTTGAACAAAGCTTTAATTTTAAACCAGCCACTGTGAAACAATTTCACTGTCCATGCTTTCCTGGCATATCTTTTAATGGACTGCTTAAAGATTTCTTTCAACACTAGATTTGCATCATGTGCAAGTGAACAAATTTGCCAAGAGGCATTAAATGTGCAGTTTTGTTTTGCTGTGTGTTGGGAGTAACAACGAACCCAGAGTGATATCAGATGTTAAAGCTCAGAGACTTGGTGTAAGGTAATAAAACTTGTCTGAAGTTTCCTTTAATCACCACCAGTGCTGTGAGCATCATACCTGATGGAAAGGATCTAATGCTGCAAATATCTAATTTTTATGCCTGCTCAAGGAAAATCATAATTAGAGAAGCTGCAGGTGCCACTACAGTCAAAACATGACACGCATCCGTGTGTATTTTGTGTGGCATGTGACGTCTGCTTCCCATATTGTGTCTGTTTATAGATGCACCTGTGTAATGAAACAACAAACTATAAGATGACCTATTACTGGTCTTTCTGTCAAATTAGTGGCCCAAGTTTCTTTGTTGAAACTCTTATGGAAAACACAAACTGTCTCATTAACCACTTGTATATTCACTTTTCAGGGTTGCCAGTTTAGCTTAAGAATTTTTTGTTTTGTTTTGTTTTGTTTTTTTATTAAGATACTGATGTGATCATTACCTTGTTTCAGTTACAGTTGTTACATCACCAAAATCTTGTAAAAATCTTGTAGGGACTTAATAGAAATCTTATAGCTGTATAAGTATGTTTGTATGCATGTGTGGTCTGATTATGAATCTGTTTCTTTGTTTCACTTGACATCATTTACATCTAAACTACAGCTTGATGGTTATGGGAACTTTGTATCCTAGTAGGAAAATGGTTCCTTCTAATTCTAGTACTATAATTTTACTATAGTTTAGTATTATAGCTTTACTAGTTTTACTACTGCTAGTTTTACTACTATAGTTACTATAGTTTAGTACTATAGTTTTACTTCTAGTAGTATAGTTTTATAGCAATCAGGCACTTGGAGGAGCATGAATGGTTGTTTTATATTCTCCTTAGACTTCATCTTTTATATCTCTCTTGAGCAGGGATGCAGGTTTTGGGCCCAGATTGTGGACCTCTCACCACCTCATTTCCTCCACCACCTCAACAAGTCAAGGGCCCTACCCAGTCATGGGGCCTTAGAATCTTCTTAGGATTCTCAAGTGTCAGGTATTAAAGTTTAATGGCTTGAAAATATTTTTCATAATAAAGTGAATATATCAATTGTTTGCACCACTAATTGACATTATACCAAATAAATTCTGGGACAAAAGTAGGTGAATGATCAGGGACGTGATGCTGTAATATGAAATTTTGTGGTTTAAATCACCAGATCCACTATGAGACATGACTGAGGTTAAAGTAAAAGACTGATGTAGTTTTAGACAGTTTTCAGGTGTTAATATGTGTATAAATGTATGTCTCTATACCCTAAAGCTAATATAATACAGCTGAATGTGAATGCATCAAACCCTGTTGAAATGCAATGACACATTTGCAATTTGACTGTTTTTATTTACCATCCAAAAGTCATGCACTCCATGTTTCTTACAGTTACACACACACACACATATCCGCAAGCGTGTAATCTGACAAGTATGGACTTTTCTGGATACTGAGAAGCAGTTTGATTTGTTACAATAAATGACTATTACAGTTTTTTTCTTGAGCATCACGTTAATAAGCAGAGTAGAGAGGATAGCACACAGATGCTTCTACTGTTGACTGATCTGAGGTTTGCATGTGGACTCTGAGCTGACTGTTGCTGAGGCGACTGGCTTACTTCTTAACCTTTGTGTCATCTTTGCTCTTTTCCTCCGCAGCTTCTTCGGGTTTGGATGATTTCCCTTCATTTTTCTCTTCGGTGTCAGCTTTGTCATCTGTTTTCTCAGCTGATTTGTCATCTGCTTTTTCTTCTTTCTTAATATCAGTCTTGTCTTCCTTCTCTTCACTCTTTTTTCCATCTTCCTCTTTTTCCTCCTCTTTTGCACCCTCATCTTTGTCATCAGATTCTTTTGGTTTCCCCTCCTCTTCTGCCTCATCTTTGACATCAGCCTCTTCTCCTTTCTCCTCTTTCTCATCGTCAGCTTCAGCTGCTTCTGTCACTACTTTATCCTCTTCCTCATCACCACCTGTATCAAAGGATAAGAGAGAGTGAATTTTAGTATCTTGAAATTAATAAAGTATGAAAAAAATAGTTGTTCCTTAGAGAATAAGTTCAAAAAAATATAAAATGACCTTGTTCTTCTTCCTTTGCCTCCTCTTCATCTTCTTTCTCCTTATCTCCCTCCTCCTCTCCTTCTTCATCCTCCTTCTCTTCTTCCTCCTTCTCCTCTCCTCCCTCTTCTTCCTCCTGCTCTCCTCCCTCTTCTTCCTTCTCCTCTTCTTCCTCGGCTACTTTCTCCTCTTCCCCAGGTGGGCTGGCCTCTGCTTGCTGGGCATGGCTGGCAGAGATGACACCTTCGGTCGTGCTGATGCTGGAGCTGAGCAGGCGTGATGTCATGAAATAGGAGGTGCCAGAGCTCAGACTGGAGAGGAGGGGTCGGGGGAAGGAGGCTGCTGAGAGGCTGTGGCTGTACAAAGCAGACACTCCCCCAGCCATTCCTACGTTGAAGCGAGACTCCTCCCCTTCCAGCAGCTTCCTGTGGTTCATGGAGAGGGAGATATGGGAAAGTCAGATGAGTACAACAATAGATAGGATCATACTTGAAGAACTTCCCACACTGAAGAACCTGTGAGACCAATTTGTTCTGATATAAGGTTAGCAAAGTGAGCTTGTTTTATTTTAATGACATTCTGATGAAGATTAAATGCTAACACATGTTTAGTATTGCTCTTCCCTACTGTCAGGTGATTCAAAATAGACAATTTAAAGTCTTGCCTTATATGTAAAGAGACAAAGAAATGCCAAAGAAATACATGAGCTTCTTGCAAATTTCAAAGTGGACTGTGGCTAACCCACAGGTCTTTGCTTACATGTTAAATGTTAACTTTCTGGATAACTTCTCATACCTCTCGCACGATTTCTTTGACCTCTTTGAATTCTTTGTTCATAAAACCCACCACATCTCACCTGTAAGCAGCAATTTCAATGTCCAGAGCCATCTTGACATTGAGGAGATCCTGATATTCCTTTAGGTATCGTGCCATCTCCTGTTTGGTGCCCCTCAGTTCATTCTCCAAGTTTGCAATGGTGTCCTAAACAGTAGTCAAAAGTACATAAAATCAATACCTGCAGGTGATTTGCTTAGTGAATGACACTGTTAGATATGTAGATGTGTAACATTACGGAATGAAAAGATACATCTTAAAAGATTACATTCATGAAATAATCCACAAAAATCAAAATACACCCATAAAGTACACCTGCAATACCTGCATAGCTGCAATCTCTGCACTCTGTTTCTCCTCCATCTCATGCAACTGCTTCTCCAGGGATTCATTGAAGCCTCTGCATGCGTCAATCTCCAACAGGCGAGCCTGAAGCTGGCGGCGGAACTCTCCTACTTCATCCTTGGAGCTCCTCACAGCATCAGTGCGTTGGGCAACGCTTTCAGTCAGGGATCCCACCTTCCCTTTGAACCACTCCTCAGCTGCCTGCATGTTTCGTGCTGCCAACCTCTCATATTGGGACCGGATATCCCTGAGAGCCCCAGAGAGGTCTGGTGCGGCGGTCTCAGACTCTACCGCCACCTGGACCCCTAGCTGGACTTGGGCCTGGAGCTCAACCACCTCACCTTCATGAATTCTCTTGAGAAAGGCCAGCTCCTGAAGCAGGATTTCCACACTTTTCTCCAACTCAGCTTTACCTAAGGCAGCCTGGTCAAGCTCACGACGGGCCTCCATCAGCCTGCCTTCTGCATCTTCACGAGCCAGCACTTCCTCTTCATAGCGGGCCTGCAGGGCACTTAGGGTTTGTTCCAGACGCTCTCGCTGTCCCAGGACAGCCTGCTGTTCTGCCCTGGCCTCATCCACAGCTGCTCTGAGGGTCCGGGCCTCTTGCTCATATAGTGCTCGCAGGTGGGACGGCTCACTGTGCCTCTGCCTCAGCAGTAGTAGCTCTGCCTCCAAGGCACGGTTCTGCTGCTCCAGCTCACGCACACGCTCAATGAAGCCAGCAAAACGGTCGTTGAGCTCCTGCAGCTGAGCACGCTCTTGGGTGCGCACGGTACGGAATTCAGTGCTGATCTGGGCTGCCTGGCTGAGCTCCAGCTCCAGGGAAGAGGCTGGTGAGGAGGAGAGCAGCACCCGGCCGGGAGAAGAGTATTGTAGACGGGAGGAGGAAAGTGGGNGGTGAGGAGGAGAGCAGCACCCGGCCGGGAGAAGAGTATTGTAGACGGGAGGAGGAAAGTGGGGAAGCATGAGAGGAGTAGACGGAGTGGGACCTCCCTCTGGTCACCGCCATGCGGGGTGCAGCCTCAACATACCAGCGTCGATATGGTGAGGTGGTATAATAGGGGTCAAATCCAATGCTACTCATAGCTGAGTTTTGGGAGGACAGGCTGCTCTCCCTCTCCTCTGTGTGTGTGTGTGTTGTGTGTGTGTATGTGGAAGTGTAGGAAGAGCTCAGATTCTGGAGTGCTTGCTGCTGCAGTAGCCGGTGCTTTTATAGCAGGATGCTGAGCTCTGACGCAGGCGCTGTCCTCAAACTCTGACAGTGCAAAATCGATAGGTTTACACTGCAATGGCAAGTAATTGGAGTTAGAGAGAGAGAGAGGACAGGAAGGAAGAGGCTGCAAAATTGCATGTTATACCACTACATGTTTCTATTTGTTGTGTCCTGAAATTTGACAAGGAAATTATCACACAGTCACATTTCCAAACAAAACAACACTACACATCACACAACTACAAATAACACTATATTGTGATATATATAGCAATAAAGTGGATTGAATTCCAAAATATGAGACTTTGACCATGACACAACTGACAGAAAAATAAATAATAGGAGATTTTGGCTAAAACATATTTGAATGTAAGCCTTGTCATCCTCATCCTGGCATCCTGAGAGTGGATGAGAGGGGAGGAGAGAGGGAGGGAGGGGGTTGTTCTATTTTCACAGCAACACACACACACCTACAGAGCTGAACAATGACACAGCATCTCTCCTACTGTAGAGAGTAAAACTACATCCATAACTTCAAAAGATTTGCAATGATAAACTTGGGGTAAACTTGCTGATGAGATAAGAAGACACATGTTAAAGTCCTTCACTTGATAGTGCCCATAGATTATATTATATTATATTATATTATATTATATTATACTAGATATTAGATATTAGATCAATCGATATAGATGATAGATAGATAGATAGATAGANATTATATTATACTAGATATTAGATATTAGATCAATCGATATAGATGATAGATAGATAGATAGATAGAGAGATAGATAGATAGATAGATAGATAGATAGATATACTTTGTCCCTAATAATATGTAATGTGAACTCTTCAAGTACTTCCTGTGATCAGATAACTTCCTGTGATATGATCACTTACAAAAACATGAACATAATATATGTACTTTTTAACAACGTGGATCCTAAAAGAATATATGTTTTGTATTTTTTGGACTTCTGACAGGTGTAGCTGTTCTTTCTCCAAAAGAGAAAAAGAGTCTTCCCCTCTCATCTGCAGCACGGATACCCTGACAGGTCAATCCTCAGTCACTGACAGGCATTTTCTTTTCCTGTCTGCCTGTATGTGTGTGTGTGTGTGTGTGTGTGTGTGTGTGTGTGTGTGTGTATGTGTGTGTGTAATCCATCAGTGTAGGTGTTCCAGTAGTTTATCTATACAGCAAAGACCCCCAGGACTTACAGGCAGTTTTGTGCACCAAACAGCAACAAGAAAGGCACAGGGAGGCGTAGGACTTCACTGACAGCCAGAATGCTGCTGAGTCATCCTGTGATCACTAAAACCCGCCTGATGTGCACAGTTTTTCCTGCCATCACAGCAGTCTGCCAATCTGCACAGGTGGACAAGCAGCTTACATGACCTGGAGAAATACGACAGAGAGAGACAGCAGACCATTAGCCTCCAAGTTAAAATGATTAAGTGGCTGACTGTGATGTTTTACAAATCACATTTACCAACCCTTTATTAGAGTTACAGTAATTTAATCATTCACATTATAAAGTTGTCATATACCATAGAAGCATCCCCCAGTTTGGGGTACCACTATCAAATGAACCAGAATGTGCTATACTAGTTTTTGCAGCCAAGTGGAGGAAAAATGCAAATGCAAAAGAGTTTGTACAATCACTGCTAATATTAAAAGAAGTATCAGTTGAATATGTATATATGAAGTTGAATTAATATATCAAAAAACACATATCACAGATCAATCGACAGATAAATGCATAGAGTAGAACACAGATTAGATAAATTCATCAGAATACTGACCATGGAAATATATTAATTCGCACCAAACTGGAGCACAGCTTGTAATGAACTATAAAGCATGTCACAGTCTGTTTGTGGAGATCTTCTTCAGTCTTTAGCTGAAGTAGTGTGTACAGAAACATTTGTGTCATCATGGATCCTGAACTGTCAGTCACGAAGATGGAAGATTTTTAGAGCTATCTGAGGCAGGGATGCCCCTGCTTTGGCCAATCCAAGACCACACTGGCCTGAAGATCAGTACAAAGGGTAGAAATTGATTATTAGTTTTAAATAAAACATGATAGGTTAGTCAAGGAGGGCCGGTGAAGGTCACNGTAGAAATTGATTATTAGTTTTAAATAAAACATGATAGGTTAGTCAAGGAGGGCCGGTGAAGGTCACACACTCACTTATGCACATTATGTTATCTGTCTGATGCAAGGTCAAACTGCTGTGGTATATATTCAAAACGGTTTATGCCAACCATGGCATATACCGTATCACAACTACATATGCAGACAGTTGGAAAAAAATGAAGAAGGGTATACCCCAAAACAATAAGGATGGAGCCTGTTCATCATAGGTTTCACATTTTTCATTATTATTTCTCCTTTGTTGTGGTAAATTATCAAATTTGGTAGCTTCTATAGGATAACATGCCGACCACCTCATATGCCAACTTCAACAGTCTGGCCAAGAAAAGTCTCCCAAGGTGGCTAGGAGCCAAACACTGGGAAACAAGGCCAGAACACCCGATAAGCCAACAGTTTTAATTTAACAGCAGACTGAGAGGGATGTCTTTTAATGTTCTTGAACTAAGAATGATTGTGGCAAATTTTGTCAAAAACTGAAATTGCTAAAACTTTTACCTATAAATTAGACTTATGTCCCTCCCATCTGTAACTATTGCTAATGGTTACAAGGAGCTGATGAATGTTTTGTAGTAACACAGAAATTCTATTATTAAGTTCAATTCACATCTGAGGCCCAGCCAAGTACAAGAAGAGAAATTTAGCATTGTTACTGCAGCATCATCATCCTTGTTACTTATTTTACTCTTTACACATGACCATGTGATACAGGTTGGCATTATGCCACCAGGTCCATTAACACTGTATTTTTAGGCTATTGCATCTTTTTCAGTTTTTGCTCTGTAATATAGTTTTCAAGTTTAATCAGAACTGCTTACCTGATGCAGTGACACACACATGGCATCAAGCAACTCCTAGAAGTGATGGAGAGAAATGACTCTTTAAAATATAAATTTGTGTGTCTGTTGTAGATTAACATAGTTATTTTAAGTAACACTGAGATTTTTTGTCCATGCCCAGCATATACATACTCATAGTGTAGTGACATTTCATTCCGCTAGGACCAATGTGTAACAGTAATGCATAAAACAGAAGCACAGTAAGATATTTCTTAAAGTTAAAAACAAACAAACAAATGAAAAACAAGCACAATAATTTGGATAAATACAACAATATGGTACTTCTACAAACTACACAAAGCAGTAGCAGGCGAGTTATTACCATGGACAATGTGGTGCAATGTGGCAAGGGTGTACTAGTCAAATGAAGTCTGATTGTGCATACATAGTGTATGTGTGTGTGTTGTGGGTTTGTGTGTAGATGTAGCCTTTGCAAATTAACTAAATAGGACAGGGGCCATATCTTTCAGACAAAATTTGATTTTCTATCAGCAAGCTTTAATGTTATTTTTGTTTTCATCATTGTTCCACAGACAAATCCTCTGTGAACACATATATTTTACTGACCATACAAACTATCAGCACTTGAATGTGCTACAGTGAAACTGTTCATGATAGCGTGGAGCGCCTCTGTGTAATGTGTGTGTGATCTTTACTCTTTTATTCCAGAGCTCTCATTTTAAAAGTCATGTTACTATTTTTGCTCACTATCTGACCTCTGCCCTTCCCAGCCACCAAGTCTCACCGCTAAGCAGAGGTCTGCATTCATTGGTTTAACCTGAATGTCCATCAGAAGACGAATGCTTCCTATAGGTGGAAAATAAAGGAGGCCTGTCTGCTATGCGTAGCCATATTACGGGCTGCTATAAAAAGAGTTTGGCATGCCCACTTGGACTCACTGTTGGTCAGCCAGTGTGTGTGTGCACAACTTAGAAGGGCTGTGCATTCTGTTTGATTTCAGGCGAACTTTAGTGCCTCAGGAGAACATTCTAAATATGGCTGTCCATCGTCTGGTTATTGTTCGCCACGGCGAGAGTGTCTGGAACCAAGAGAACCGCTTCTGTGGCTGGTTCGATGCTGACCTCAGTGAGAAAGGCATGGAGGAGGCTAAGCGTGGTGCCCAGGCTATCAAGGAGGCTGGCATGAAGTTTGATGTGTGCTACACATCTGTGCTGAAACGTGCTATCAAGACCCTGTGGACCATCATGGAGGGCACAGACCAGATGTGGCTGCCTGTTATCCGTACCTGGCATCTGAATGAGCGTCACTACGGTGGCCTCACTGGACTTAACAAGGCCGAGACTGCTGCAAAGCACGGTGAGGAACAGGTGAAGATCTGGCGTCGCTCCTTTGACATCCCTCCTCCACCCATGGACAAGGACCACCCTTTCACCAAAATCATCAGTGAGGTAAGAGAGGAAAAGGAAATGGAAAAAGAGATCGAGAATAAAATGCGAGAATAAACTCAAAAATTAGCATTCCTTAAATAACAAGAAAATCATACAGCAGGTGTTGGCATTAAATTCATTTGGAAAAGCATTGATCAAAGTATTGGTTTTATATTTCCCATTTTAAAGATCACAGTAGAGTGTCACTGCATGCCATTGGCTCGGTGTTCACTTACATAACATTTATCAGCTGTTGTGGGAGTAAACTAACCATAGCTGTTCTATACTATCGGCAGTCCCGGCGCTACAAGGACCTGAAAGCTGGTGAGCTGCCTACATGTGAGTCCCTGAAAGACACCATTGCCCGGGCCCTGCCTTTCTGGAATGATGTCATCGCTCCTCAAATCAAAGCCGGAAAGAACGTTATCATTGCTGCCCATGGCAACAGTCTCCGTGGCATCGTCAAGCACTTAGAAGGTAAGCATTACAGTATGCATGTGAACAAAGATTAAAGGGAATTGTGAGAAACGCTCAGGGATGCCATTAAAACCTTGGGGTCAAAATAAGGGATGGGGGTGTGCTTGGAAAAATGATAGCTCTGTAGATGAAAGGTCAGAGGTCATGTTTCATGATACATTTCCTATGAAGAACTCAAGTGATAGCTACAGGTGACTGCTGACATGATAAATTCTAAATTCTTAATAAGGGTGCAAAACTGAAAAATGCTACTTAAATGCAATCACACACAATACAAGACCTCTTAGCCTACTAAATAATCAATGTCAGTAGACACAGACACAACTCTGGATTACAAGGTATAAAAATAGCACCAACTCACTAGAGCTCAGGGACAGTGGTAACGGACATGAGCTTGGTTCCCATTACAGTCACGACCTTTCTGTAAAAGGTTGAACTTTTTCAAGCAGTGGCAGGACATGGATAAGTTAGTGACACAGGAAGAGCCTCAAGGGGTGGCAAATGTCATGGTTAAGAATGGCAGATTTCAAAGCTAAGGATGAATGGAAAAAAAGCAAGTCAAGCTTCTTATGTAACTGATAATATTATTATTATTATTTTTTAAGTATAAGTATAAACAGCTTTACACAATTTATGGAAAACTTGTTTTGCTGGCTCGCATTGACTCAAACATATATTTCTTTCCTCATGATATAAAACATAATTAGGCTTGTTCACCATTTGTTTAAGCCTTTCACATGTTTGTTTACAGTAATACAGTTTTTAATAGTTTAATCTTAACTCACATTTTTCTGAAAAAAAGTTTTAGTTTTTCCAATGTCAATAAAAAAAATCTGCAATTGATATAAATAATACCTTTGTATCTTCTATATGTAAGCATGTAGGCAGCCTCCAAAGTTTATTAATTATTTTGTAACCACAAATACAGACTGCATTTATAATTGAAGTTGTCTTGTAAAAATATATTTTCTAATTTATGCTGGCCATAATACAACTTTTTTCAATCATCCCTGCCAGGCTAGCTGATCTTCATATTATGCCTTCTGCTCTGTCTTACAAGCTTCTCCTTTTGTAATATATCTGTTGACCTGTGTCTTTTTGTTCTATCGTTCTATCTTCCAGGCATGTCTGATGCAGCTATCATGGAGCTGAATCTGCCAACAGGAATCCCAATTGTGTACGAGCTGGACGCAGACCTGAAGCCTGTGAAGCCCATGTCTTTCCTGGGAGATGAGGAAACCGTAAGGAAGGCCATGGAGGCCGTGGCTGCCCAGGGCAAAGTCAAGAAGTAAGCCTGACGAAGCAGAAACAGAGACTGTTCCTGTGTCCATAAACGCCTTCAACATATCCTTTCATCAGTGTTTTCCATCATATCCACCTTTATCTGAATGTTCATTCCAACTGGGGAAATCTGACGCTCCCTTTGGAGATGGGCCTTTTTACAGCTAATGACAGACACTGTGAATAAAATGTTCCAATATCTGGGATGGAGATATGACCTGTCAGTCAAAGCAGTGCCTAACCCCATCTGAACAACCACACAAACCACTGTGGAGATGCTCAGCCCTTTTAAATTGTGCTCAAGCCCGATTATAAGGGCCTCGCCACCCTGGCACAACCAATAAAAATGTTTTTATGTAGGCCTGTGTCTGGTTTTTATTATTTTCCCTTTCCTTCTCTTTTCTATCCCCTCTTAGATAATATTTTCCTATTTCTTTCTTTCTTCAAAACATGTAGTCATCCTTGTCTCACTCCTGTTCCTCCTCCATCTCCTATTTCAGTGGTTTCAGTTAAGCGTAAAGGTGCTGTGAAATCATATCTAGGGAAGTAGAGAAGAGGAGGAGGGGAAATACAGACAAAAAGAGAAGTCAGTGGGTTCAGCCTGGCAGCATTCCCGTGGTGCAGAATAGGGCTCGTCTTAAACTTTGTACCTGTCTTCCAGTACAGACAGTTAACTGAGAAGCATGCCAGAGCAAGGCCACTATCACTTTGAGTAGGTATACTTCCAAAAGAGAAATAGAGAAAATGTGGGTGTGCTGGTAAAACAGCTGTATCATAAAAGTGAATCCAAAGAAGCAATAAAGGAAAGAAGCTTTTGGAAATGCACAATGTTATAAGTCATCCTTAGTATCATCCCAATATATATGAAGGAACACTTTTCTGCTGTAGGGGTGATTATCATAATTCAAGGCCTTGATGTAGGAAGATGCACTTGTTAATGTGACGTCCATTTTAAAACACAATAATACATTTGCAATTTTTGATTTGCCAAAAGCTATCATATGGATCTATTTGATTACAGGTTACAAACTGCACCACTAACAAATGACAGCATGGTGGCAGAGTGGTTAGTGCCATTTCCTCATAGCTGGATGGTCCTGGATTCAAAGCCCCATGCCAATGCTGGACCTTTTTGTGTATTTTGTATTTATTTCATCAGGGAAAATGCATATTAATTGCCAATCAAAATGTAAAAATGCCAGGTTTTGCCAAGATTGACTAATTTTCATCTGTATTGCAATACCAGGATGCTAAATTGGCTACCTGCAAATATAAAGACAAAAATGTAACCACAGAAAAAAACAAAAATCCTGAAAAACCTTAAATTAAATGTAGAGTTGTGCGTTCTCATGTTTGCATGGGTTCCCCCCACAAAAAAAAAAACAAAAAAACAGGCCCCTGCCATGTCCATGCACCATGCTGTTGACCTGGATTTGGTCCCCAGGAGCTGCACTATGGCTGCCCAGACTCTTACTATAGTAGTGAGGATGAGTCGCATGCATAAGATGAATTTCCCAAAGAAGATAAATAATGTACATCCTGAGATCATAGATAATATTCGCCACATCAATTTATTTTAAGTTTGGTATGGACCTTAAGAGTGCAGTGCTCAGTGACTGAGACAAAGATGGATTGAAGATAAGTGAGTTTCAGAGCATGGACAAATGATATTTCTTGGAGTATTAGGAAACATCTTCTGTAAACAGACAACAGTGTCATAAAAAAAGCACCCAGCAGAGTTCAGCAGAACTGCAGAAAGGAGACACTCTGGTTCAGGGTGTCTTCTGATGTTGTTGTGCCACCTACTGGCTATTAATATTAAGACAGGCTAAATGTGATTAACTGGTTTATAAACAAATAAATAAAAAAAAATCCATATGATGCTCTGTTAAAACAGCTTCTGCTAATTAATTTATTTATTGTACTCTAATTACATTACTTTGTCATCTTATTGTAAGTCTCAGGATGGTGAGTCTATGAAGTTTTAATGAAACACATATCAAAAATCATAATATTCTAGCTGGATTATTACATCCTTCACTGCATTTGTCATTTTCACAAGCCACAAGTAAATTCCCCAATTAACCCATCAGACCACAACAATTACTCCTTATCAAAAAACTGCACCTAAGCCATGAATAACTTAATAAATACAGGAGTGTCAATTTAGTGTCAGACCTTAAACAACAATCTTTTCCTTTGTCTTTTTCTTTTTGAGAGAGCGTGTAGACCAACACTGTTAAATCAAATAAATCAGATGCAAAGGTATTTCCATGGATGATACACAAGTTTTGACGCTGATCAGGCTGTTAGATTCATGAACAGTCAGTCAGTTGCTGTATTTCAGTCTGAAGGTTTTTGCTCAATTTTACCATGGTTTGACCTCCTGAAGGACTTGAAGAACCTTGGGACATATGCGATCCTGTATGGGTTTTTCTTGTACATGACTGCGTTCTCTGTTTCTGTTTTGGACTCGTCTACATACTCTGCAGCACTGGTCACATTCTTTTCTATGTTGTTCATTAGTTCCCCCTGGTGGAAAACACAAGCATTTTGGTTAATATCATGATCAAAAAATCATGATCAAAAAATAAAGAATCTTCTATTTTGAAATGTAGAGGCTCTTATTAAGAAAAACAAAACAAACAAACAAACAAAAAAAAAACTAAACACTTTGCTTGCCAGAGCTAAAATGTATAAACTTCAAACTCCACATTCAAAGTTGGCTAGGAATAATTAGCAAGTTAAAAATGTTGAATTTTCTGCAATTTTTTTTTTTTTTTTTTTTTTTTTACAATTAAATACAAATCTGTATTTATACTGTTTCAATATGTTTTAAAGGTAAATTGGTTTGTGCTTAATTTGATTGTATAATCTTCCCCCAACGTCCGTGTACCCTAATCAAAATCTGTATCATATCTCTATTTTTTTTCCAGTTTCTTTTCATGTTAGGGTTTTTTTTTTTTTTTTTTTTTTTTTTTTTTTNTTTTTTTTTTTTTTTTTGTTAAGATTATTGGTTTAAAACAAACACTGGTGTGTTGTACAAAAATGACAACTTAAAAAAAAAGCATTGTGGTCAAGGTACAAGCAAGACAAGTCAATGAAAAGGGGGGAAAAAAAAAAAAANAAAAAAAAAAAAAAAAAAAAATCGAACAATAAAATTACTGTTTTGAGCCTCCTGACATTAACTTACATCATATTCTCTTTAATATCTGATTCTTCACAAGACATTTCCACGTGAGGCAGCTGTCTTACCTGGATCTCCAAAAGCATAGCAATGTCAATAAATATGTCCTGCAACTCCTTGATGCTGGACTCCAGGCAGATGATGTCCTGATGACGAGACTCAATCTCACTCAGAGCCTGACGCGCAATCCCAGAATCGGAAACAATCTATGAAGGGAAAGGAAAAGCGTACGTGTCGATTATGAAGTGCGATCTCAATGACCACACATGTAAAATATGTAGTTAAAATATTAACTACATATTTGAAAGATCTGAAAAGCAAAACACCGTCGCATATGGCAGCTCAAGAATAAAGGAAGTTTACAGTGACATCAGACGTGAAGATCGCAGGATTGTCAGACTGCAGCATCTCCTCCAACTCTTCACCTGTTATTACTTTATCCACTAAACAGAGACAAAACAGATGAGTT
Organism: Lucifuga dentata; assembly: GCA_014773175.1. Classification (NCBI taxonomy): domain Eukaryota; kingdom Metazoa; phylum Chordata; class Actinopteri; order Ophidiiformes; family Bythitidae; genus Lucifuga; species Lucifuga dentata. The sequence goes on along the minus strand of VXCM01001427.1, from coordinate 152,992 downwards.
AAAAGATGTTTCCTCTCCTGGTGCACAGGTTACTTATACAAAAAAATGCCAAAAAAAAAAAAAATTAAAATTTAAAAAATTTAACCTTTTTTTAAATTTAATTTTTTATTTTTTTTAAATATGTCACATGATAAACTGAGCTCAGGTGAGTGAGCCTTTAGGGTTTCTTTAGATTGTCCTCTCGTTACAGTGCTATAAACAGAAATGTGCGTTCTTAAGGAGCATACTGGTGACTTTGCATGTTTATAAATAAACACAACCCCCACACATGTTACATTACTGCCAACCATTTTCCAAAACATACTATTGAAGAGGTAAATTTTGGAATTTTTTTTCCTACCTTCCAGCCTGCCATTGGTTTAAGATCATTCCAGTCCACTATGAAAATCAACTTCTAGAAACTTAAATCATGCTGTAGATAATTCATCTAACACAGCAAATACGATGTCTATGAAAAAAACGCTTTTTTTCTTTTTTTTTGTCAGTTACTTAATTTAACTAATAGTGAAACATCTTCAAGACTAAACAGCAAGTCCAGTTTAGTCCCTGTTTCATGTGAGAAAAATTTCTTTTATAATTAAATTCAGTCCCCGCTTTTCTTTAATATACCTGTAACTGACATAAGACTTTGGTATAAGCTATGAAGGATATTTACATGACATTGGGTTTACTCACAGAGTGAGAAGAATGACTGTGGATATTTTGCGTTTGGTAACTCACCGATTTCCAGCTGCCTCTGAATTTGTGCTTTGCATTTCTCTCTGAAAGAGATTTGTGCCTTATAGTAACGCTTCATGACGTCCACAAACCGCTGAGTCAGGTCTGAGTGCTGGTGAAAAGCATTTAACAGATTTGGGAGTCAGATAATCGAACTGGAAGTAGAAGGAATCAATTTAATTAGTGCCTATCCACAGATCATTACCACCTCTTGATTTTTTATTTCATTGCCTTTTACAACTGAGGAATGAACCAAAAATTTAATACCGACATTAGGATTTACTGGCCAAATTGTTTTCACTCATATCAAAATGTTTAGTAAAAGCGTTTTCCCAAGCTGTTTTCAGAGTTGTTCCCTAAAAAGCAATGAAGTTAATGCTGCAACACCTAAGCATATTTAGCATACCTTTTAGCAGATCACATTTAATGCCCTATTAAACATATATCTATATATAATTTTTAAAATCAAATCACTTTCTTGTTGGCAATAAATATGTGAAGTTGTCAGTTACAGATATGCAGCTTTACTGTCAGGAATGATTTTGTTAGGTGCGTAAAAATCTAAGCCTCATTTCTGGGTTCAATCAACACAAAAACATGACATAATTTTGCTGATTTCTAAGGAAAAGTTTGTACTAGATGAATAACAAACCCAGAGTAGACCGTCTTTAAGTAAAATAAATAAAGCCAGACCTGGTTCCTCTGAATACGCTGATTCACTGAGGCACTATTGCTGTTTTCATCTACAGGAAAACTCTTCTGCATCGCTGAAAGAACAAGAACAGCCTAATATTATCACACATGCACACAAACACACACAGACAAACTTAAAAAAATAAATAAATAAAACTCAGAGACTTTCTTCATTATTGAACACGTGCAGGAATGGAAAACCTATTTAGAACATCGTTTGCTACAGAAAGTTACCATCTTTCCCCCATTTTCTAAAAAGAGTAAGATCATGTTTTTTGGGACTAGTATGAAACTGGAATAGCTTCCCGTTTTCATTAATTTGCAAGTCAAATTCTAAATCATAAACACTTTGAGGAAGTGTGTGACGCTGGTAAAGTTCCCCTTATTGTCTCATATAACTGTTATATGGAGCCAAAATCAAGATCCTGCACATGAAATTCACTTCAGCTCTGTTTTTCACTTTCTATCCTTTAGACAAATCAATATCCACATCAGCATGTTGCAAAAGGTTTCAGGTACTATCTCCACCTACATTTTAACTTGGCTCGGACCAAGTTGGCATTCCTCTTGATTTCCTTATTCAGCGTCTCCAGCTCATCTTTGCTTCCTAAAAATTGCATAACAAAGTCAGTTAGTAGTAGTAAACACACAATGACAAATTCCTTTTATTCATTATTTCCAGTTGTGTCTCCTACAAAATATTCATAATCATTTTGCATTAGTAAAAGAAAATTTGGTGAGGAAAATACCATACAGATTCAAGATTTTCTTCAACTATCAGAATGTTCATATTGTGCATCTGCAAAATATTCAGTCCATATTTGCATAATTATGGATCCTGAATTTTGAATAAAGAAGAAAGAACAGATAAGCCTTTAGGCCAAGCAGTTTATTTAAAATCTCTCTTTGGAGACAAACCATACTGGCCAAAATATATCTCAGATTGTGTGTGCAGGAGATTTAGAATAGAATAGAATAGAATAGCTTTATTGTCATTATACGTAACATATAATGAAATTACAGGTGCTTCTCCCTTAGTGCATAAGTATAAAGTAAAAAAAAAAGAGTAAAAACAACTTTGTACACATCTATTTAAATTATATTTACACAGCTGAAACGATAAATACACTTATCAAAGTGCATATCAAAGTGCTTATAAAAGTGTATCAAGTATATTTATATACATAGATATAGATGTGTGTATTTCGATATTTACAACAGTAGCAGGGATGGTAGCAGCAATCAATAAGTATTGCACAGAGTAATAAACACCAGGTAGTATACCTGGTGTTTATTACTCTGTGCAATACCAGGTATTTAACCACAGAGACCCAGGATACAAAAACATTTTGCAACTACTGTCAAATGTTAACTTTTGTTTGATTCTGCCAGAGAGGATGGTGACATTAAGGAAACTGCACAAGATAAGTATAATTGCAAAGCTTTCAAAGATGTGCTGCACTAAAGTCATAGAGGTTATCACCTTTAAAGGCCACTGAGGGTACACATGACATGTTTCAGAGAAAATACAAAAAAGTTCAGGCTAAAAACTTCATCAGTGACACAAACATAAGCACTCTGTTGGGCTAAACTGCTTATGATTTAACTACTGGGCTTGCAGATTGACACTGACACATCATATTAATTTGTCCTAGTGCATATGTGTCTATCAGATATGCAAGTTTTGCTTGTATGTATGTATATCCCTACATACATGTTAATTTTTACATTACCCATATCTACACAGAGATTCCTCTTATACAGGCAGGTTTATCTGCTTCAAGGCGGCTTGACTTCATGTTGCTGTTTGTTTTCCCAGTATTACATGCCCTGAGGGAGGAGATGGATCTCTGAATTCTGTTGGCAAATAATATTTGCCTAAGTGATCACATTTCAATTCTCTGTACCTGAAAATTTCAGATCATCATCCAGTCACATGTTACACATGATGAAGGGCTGATCTTGACTTACTCTGCTCTGGGTTTGGACTGGAGAGGATAGAGCCATGTTTCCTCTCTGCCTCCTCTGCTTGATAGGAGATTTTTTCAATAAGGCCTCTCACCTCCCCCACCTAAACACACACATACATACACATGCACACACATTAGAACAGTCTACTGGCAAAATGCAGGCCACAAACAAAATTACACTGCATGTAATTTTACCATTTTGAAGAAATCCTCCAGGTTAACATGAGATCTGCTGTACTCACGTTGTCCATACTGCTGCTATAATATAGGGAAATAGGGAATTAATAAGTTTAATGTTTGCCGCTGTTTCTCAGTGTAAAAAGAATTCCCTTAAAAACTTTTAGGATCTGTAACTGAGACATACATTAATTAGCCATTTATTCTGCGCCCAAAACATGCAGGCGACGGATATTTTTATTCCCCAAAACCTGTTGCTGTTTATTAACTTTACTCACAGCTGCCATGCGATCCGCTTAATCATAACCTCAAAAAGTCAAATATCCTGGATGTTCACGATGCTTTCGTTTTTCAGGTCGAACAGACTCTTTATACCTGCAGCCTGTCCTTGGAAAACAAAGCACACCTGTCGTAATAAAGAGCGCGGGCACGTAAGCGCGCCCCCGTTGCAACGACAAGTACAAAGGGGNGGGGGGGGGGGGGGGGAAACGGGCTGTGCGGTCATATTACAGGTCACATGACGCCCAGAAAAAAACATAAAGTACTGTAAAATAAAATAAACCAGATTCAAATTAAAAGCAGATTCGGTGATTAATCTTTAAAAGTATCACAAATTAAATTACATTTAATACAATTTAAAAGCCATAAAATAAATGTATGTCACTCTAATCAAATAAAAGCAACTTTGAATATGGCTTTAAAAATAACGTAAAATAAAAAAAGACAATTTAATTATTATATTTTATTATTTATAATATATCACAATGTAAAAAAATAAAAATAGTTATGAAAAAAAACTTGCTACTGATAATTTATTTTATTTTCAATTTTTATTCTTTTCTTAATGCATTGTCTACTTGTTGTGTTGTCTACCTTTCTACCACTAGATGTCGCTTTAACATTAAAAGCTGAAGCTGTGACGTGCATTTTACTTTTCTCTCTTTGGCTTTCTGATGAGATCATCTGTACCTGAATCAGCATTTCAGCAAAACTCCCTTGACTTAGACTGTGGCTCTCTGAGAGATTCACTTTTAAAAATGAATAACTGATGTTGAGTTGAAAGAAGATTCTACTGGCAGCTTATCTGGGAAGGTTCACTCCGCAGTCTGACTCAATCTCACCATCATCTTTGTGTAGAGTGTAATATTGATTTTGTGATATTGATCCAGTATAACATCAGACTTTAAAAGCTTTTGTTATCTTTTACCATAAGCAGAGGATGCTCAAAGACGAGCTACAGTAAAAAAAATAAAAATACTGCCAAAAGCCACATTGTCACACAGAGACCTGTCGACAGGCACCTTGATTAACGCTGCAGGGTCTTGGGTAATCTTGTTGTTTTTGGCTTGAATCCCAACCAGCCAATCACAAGAAGCTAATTACTATTTAGCAATATGCACTCTGTAGACAGTACCAGGATTTTTGTCCCAGCTGTCTACATCCACGATAACACCAATTTGGGATTAAAGTGACGGGATTTAAAGTGTTGCTGCACACCAATGTAATGCAGAGGCTGGTCAAACTCTTTTGCAGAGACAATCTTTAGGAGTGTCATTCTGAATTAGCTCAGTCAGCAGTGTGGCTTTCTACTGTTCTGGCAAGACCCTGCAAAACGCAGCCGTAGTTCTTAACAAAAAGAATGGAGCCAATATGAAATGATTATTTACACAGAGGTGACAATAATCATATTTAAGGCATATTTTCTGAATTTGTAAGCAAAGTAATTGACATGATGCTGGTTTACTGAAAAAAAAAAAAGATTTTCATGATACAAAACACTGATGATGAAAATGAGTTTATACTTAACTATATTCCCAAGTGAAATAAACTGTGTTTATCCGCACTAGAGAAAGAGTTGGTCAAGTATGGTGATGAAGGGAACACTGGCAATTAATAAATCCCATAAAACTGAGCACATGCTTATTCAAAATAGCAAATTGTGGTTCCCAGATGGTATTCAGCCTCTAATCCCTGGCAGTTTTAATACCATGATCTACCAAGGAGCTGTAAGGCTCCATACTTAGTCTTGTTTTCAATGCAAATCAATAATGCATGCTTGCTGGCAGGCCCAGTAGTGCCTAGCAGTGATTTTGTGGACCAGTATGCCCCAGAGTAGTCAGGCAGCTGGGAAGCAATTTGCTACATGGCTGATGACGAGTCCCTGGTGAAGCCGTGGTAGGAAACCAGACACTGGGGAATAGTCCAACTGTGTCAGGGTCTTTTCTGTGTAATCTTGTCAAAGCAGAAATGACTGGACTTAAAATATGTGGGGTAAGTTTCAGTAAGCCCTCTTGACTGCTACCTGACTAAAACACGGGAAGTATAGCATTGGATTATGGATGATAGGAGAATGAATTATTGATATGGGTGTCAAGGTCAGCAGGTTATTGCATAAAAACTTAAATAAGTTACTGCCTTTTTACATTATCATTCAAACTGGCCTCCACAAGCATTATCATATTTGACATATTTATTCTTTTTAACAAAACTGGCTACTAAACTAAAATCTCTGATAAAAGTGTTTCTTTCCTTTAGTTTGGCTTTAGCTTTACAGTACACACCTAACCAGGTATGTGCACAGACACTGAGGGGCAGGGGCTAGGGCTATTTAATTAATTAGTTTATAGATGGACACCTCAGTCAATAAGGCTGGATTTAAGCTACAAGCCTTGGTGCTCAATTCTGATGTTTTGCCAATATCTGATTTTGTTTTTCAGTGTATTTACGTTCTCTTTTTTTAAGTGGCTCATATCTGATACCTGTATTTACACAGCTTTGACCTGTAGCAGCCCAGATGCTGTTGCGCATGCATAAATTTCTGAGACGGATGTAAACAAATTGCAGAGAGAAATGTCTGATATATGTCTGATATGTTGTGTGAGTGTCTATCTCTCCCAACTGGCACATATTTTCATCAGGTGATCAAGGAGAAGAAGTGGGACTTTTGCTGCTGTAACAGGAGCCTGTTATCACACAGCAACATGTCTATTTGACATAAACATACATCAGTGTCATATATATATATATATATATACACACACACATACAGAGAGCGGTCAGTCATCGTATTGATTGCTTACATCATCCATATGTGGACAAGGTAGAACATGCCTTAGGAGTCAGAATGGGAAGGAAATTCCGATCTGCATATTTAAACAGCAGTCACATTGGTGGATATCTGATACATATCCGATTTATTTCCACATAGGCTATGCAAGTGGCCCAAAACGGATCTGAGAATATTCGATTCCATGTGGCTTTTTACCATTTACTTTCTCACTCTCTCTATCACATAAGCACAGACACAAGCAAGCATCCATAATTTAACATGCCCATACCTCTGCTGCTACGCCTTCTGGTGCCATCTCCCGCATCCCTGCACTGTTTCTGTTAAATGAATTTTTTCATTATCCAATAAAATGCCCATCAAAAGAAGTATGTGGTGATTTTGTCCATGATTTTGCTGGAAAGTAAATGGCAGCCCCCCCATACATGGACCAATTCATTATGTTGGCAGACATTTATGCACAGAATAAAATTGTTTAATAGTGATTTGACTTCATGATTAAAAGTTGGATCTTGATGCTAAATAGGCAGAGGAACACTAACACTGCCTGGGTTAGAGGCTTGATTCAAAGTCCACACTGCAAGGCAACTATGGATCGATGTTAGGGACATCCCCTAACATGGCATGCTGTTTAAATCATTAAAAACTACACTGCAGCTGCTCTGAAAATATTTTGATGTGGCAGCATGTTGTCAATATTTTGCTACTTCTCTGCGGACTGAAAAATGAATTATGTCACTATAAATAGCACCAGACACTCAACAAAATAAGTTAGTGGAAATGCTGTGGTTCTTTTTAGTATGTGGTTCTTTATATATATATATATATATATATATATATATATATNTTTGCCTAAAGTGACAAATTATTTGTGTTCCTTCATGGTCGCCTGTGAGCCAAATCAGTCCAGAGTTGGCGTAATCAGTAAAGTTACTATTCACATAATAACAAAATGATTATATAATTTCTTAAATGATGGATTTTTGTCAAATGCCTATTATTTCTTACACTACGTTAAATATAACTTAATTTAATCAATTTTTCTAATATATAAATTATTGTTAATTAGTTAGTCTACTCAGTGTTTCTTGGCTCTACCGCCTACTACATCTACAGGATATTTCTTCACTTTCAATTTATGAATTTCATCTATCCATCCACTAATTTTGGGGGTCTTGATACATCCTCAGTGGATCTCCAGTCAGTCACTGGGCTGACACACAGAGACAGACGATCTCATTCCATTTATATTTATGTGAAATGTAGAGATTATAGTTCACCTAATGTTTTAGGGCTGTGGGAAGTAACTGAAGCACCTGGAAGAAACCCACGCAGACATGGGGAAAATATGTAAACTTCACACAGTACCAGCAAATGGATTTTCTTTCTTTCCTGTCATTTTTGTTAATGCAGAATAAAGCTGTTACTTGCCTCTGCCTCCCTGTTCATGAATTACAGAAGATATTGCCTGGAAGCAAGAGTATTATGATTCTGAAGGCTGTGTTTACTGAAACTCCATTCACTAGTTTATGGTACATTGAACAAATAATCATAAGCATGCTGCATTTCACCATCCATTATCAGTTGATAGTGTTCACTAAATAATGCCAGGGACTCACCTTGAACGTCCTTCAGATGAGCACAAAACTTTATGATTATATTTTCTTGCAGGCCAACTCCACCACCTTTTGAAGACAGACGTGAAACTCCCTTTAATGTGAGAAAGACATTTTCTCAAGATTCCTCTCACCTTACCACAAAATCTGGACAAAAGGTATCACTTGCTCATGCAACATTGATTTGAGGATAAATCTGCAAAACCCTACTCAGCTGAAAACAGGAAATTGTTCTGTGATCCTCCTAATCCTACGTATTGTACATGAGGTCCTGCATACAGGAACTGCAGGAAACCATCCTGCATTTTCCAGCTGCTCGACAAATAAAGATTAAGTCTGCGTCATTACTCATTACTTGTTATATGAGATATACTGTCCAGATTACAAAGTAAGGTCTCCTCACAAGGTCTCTGTATGCACTCCTTTAGAATGTGATGTGAATACCAAGTAAGCCCAGCGAGCTCTGCACTGCAAATTTACCCTGAGATGCCATGTAAAGAAAAACAAATCAGTGAAATGTTATGTTGGCCTGCATCCTCTAGAAATGCCGGAGGGCATATTGATGGCCTTGATGTTCATCTACCTGTCAGTTTCTAGCCTATTGAGACTGCAACTGACATGAAGGCTGTTATTAGCTTCTGCTTTTCATTTCATTTGCACTGTCTATCTCTCTCAATATTATGACTCACACAAGTAATCAGCTTATTTCCCGGGGATGCTGTATCATTACTGTGGTCAGAATACATTTGATTTGGTTGAATGGATGACACAATGCATACTTATACACAGTATTACACAAGGACACAAATACAAACAAATCCAATATGTGATGTCATTGTGGCCCTTAAAGTTTGAGAGGGTATCGCAATTATACATTTTCATAAAGTATGCACTGCATCTAACACCTGAGGATGATTGGTTTAAAGGAGGCCTGTGGTACTACAAGTTTATTATGATTATTAGAATTATTATAAGTATTAAACCAAGGCAGAATGTGCAAATACCCCAGAAGAAGACAGTGTCTGGATTCCAACTTATCACCTCTGTACTGTGAGGTAAAATGATTCTTAAAATGAAGTATTGTGTAATTTTCTATTGTCATGTCATTTTTGTCATAAGGTCATTACTTAAGATATCACCAATGAAAGGCATGGTTCCTTGCACTTGCTTTGTTACTGAAGGCCCTTTTTCACATAGTGTCAGTACTTTCTCTCAGATATTAAGACTTTGGCAGTTTCATTACCTCTTATAACTACCTGCCAGCACCATTTATGTAAATGCATGATGATTTCACTTTTAGTACAAAACTGCAAGTTTTTTGTGCTTTCAATTTATTTTCAAACTGACAATAAAGGGACACTCTAGAACAGTTTTTTTCTCTCCATCCGAGCTCACCAGTGAATAGTTCTAATAATTTATCTGAATGTGCTGTAGTTAACGCTTTCAAATAGCAAATAGCTGCTGAACAAATCCAGAGCAGGACTGTAACGAAGGGAATGAAAAGAAATGACATGCACTGGATTACTTTACAAACATTGATTGTCTTATACTGTCACTACTTTGTTTCCCACACATAATGTGATATGACATCAGCATACCCATATGCTGATAGGCTCTGCTGGTAAGATGGCAAACAAATAAGGGGATCATCAAGAAGAAAAAGCAATGTGAACTGCCACGATTATTTCAGATTGGCTATATGAGCATGCAGACTGAAAGTGCTGTTCCCTTGTTTGCTCCATGACAAGGAAATCACGTATTTAAGTTCTGATGAATAAGAACAATGAACCTCCAAAATGGAAATACTTGGACAGTGTGGTTGTGTTTGAAAAAAGTGAGCTCCTTTTATTGTTGTCTTCTCTCCTGGACCTAAAAAGAAAACTTCCTCCCCAACACAGAACATAAACAGTTATTAATGATTCAAGAGAAGTAGATATTTTGTTTGCAATAACAGTATCTGTGCTGCAAATTTATTTTCTTAAACTTCTAACAGAACTTCTAGTACTAGCTGTCTCTGAACATTAAACATTCTGCTCCGAGTGGATAATTGACAACCTCATACAGGAGCCAATGTGCACCAAGTGGACAGCTTCATACATACAGCATGTGCGTCTTCAGTTAAGTCAAATGATTTACTCGTGAATTGTTACTCAAAGTTCCTCTGGAACAGAATACTATAGAAAATGTCAGTTCTAGTGCACGACATTAATTTATGCAAGTTGATAATGGAGGGGTTTAAATGGCTGACAATGGTACAGTTAGAATCAGACCTCATCAACTTCTGGAAGGATCACTGATCATTGCCATGACAGCTTTGAAAAAGACACACTGGCAGCAGGTCCATAAAGGCTGGGGAAAACCTGATATGTGCATATCAATGTGTACAACAAGCTGGAACATTTTCTCTAAAGAGGTGATGTCACATGAATTATTTGTATAAAAGTCCACAAAGTATGTAGTAATCTCAGAATAAATAGTAGTACATACTACATATGTACTGTAAACTATTTGTACAAACATGAGTGCTAGATGTGGTCTAGTGTGAGTCTCAGCTGGTCTGACATAAAACAATTCCATTTTATGCTAATTCTGTGGCAAAGCTGAAGTTTAGCCAACATTTATTATTTCAGTTTACTTTAGTTATGCATTGATGCTATAGAGTTTTCTCTCATCCATCAGGCTTTGATTGTCCTCAGGCTTTAGATCACTTTCTGCGGTTTCTGTGGAACAGGAATGGGAACTATTTTTATCAGTTTAATATGAGAGTGTGTATGTATGTGTATTTTTGTGTGTAGATATCTGTGTCTTATGTACATTAGATCTCAATCCAGTCTCTCTCTCTCTCTCTCTCTCTCTCTCTCTCTCTCTCNCTCTCTCTCTCCCTCCCTCCCTCCCTCACTTCCTTCTCCAAGTGATCCTGATGAGCATATTCACTTTTCTCATAATTCCCTAGTCCTGCACCATGATTAATCATGAAGCTGATTAATCTTTTTTTTTCTTTTTTTGGTTGTCCTTTCAACTGTCTCCCATCTTTTATTCATTTTACGTTAAGCAAAACGAGAACCACAAAATGAACAAACAGACTTGATTTTGGTTGGGCAAAGACACAGGGACATTGAGATAGAGGAAGCTGCCTTTCACAATGTCAAAATTAACATAAAGCACTGGTAGATATGTCATTCAAGAGAAGGCTAATATCACTGACATGTCTCACTTTATTCCCACCAAAACTTGTGTGCACAGCTCCCAGATCTCATAGTCATTCTTTTCCACACGTCCCCTTGATAAATGGTCAAAGCAGGAAGGAGCTTTAGTGAAGATAAAATAGAATAACACTCATTTGTACTCTACTCATCCAAACATGCAGTTGATTTAGAAATTAAACTATAACCTATACTTTCAGTATGTGCAGATTCATACTGCAACCTTTACATTCTAGAGAAAAGTTTGGAAAATGTGAACAATGATGCATATTTTTAAATGTTATCTTTTAAAGCCTTTTCAACACAAAAAATGGCGACAGATGGGGGAAACATTTATAATATTATAGGTATTAAGGATTTGTTATTAGTTTATTATGTACACTTGTACAGTCTGGTATAACCTGATGCAGTCTGATATACAACAGCAATAAATCCAACTTTTGTGAGAATCTTGGGTTGAATACTACAATGGGAGATGTTTCAAATTTAGTTTCCCCTCACATATGTAAAATATTCGAAACAAAAGTCAATGCAATGTTGAAAACACTCCCACAAGATATGACCTTCAAAAATCAATCAATCAATCAATCAATCAATCAATCAATCAATCAATCAATCAATCAATCAATCAATCAGATAAACTAGTATAATTCATGAAACATATAAATAAAATTAATAATTATAATTATACCAGAATCATAAATATAGATAAATGAAAGGATATGAGAATGAATAATTGTAAGATTACATAAAAGCTATGTTAAATATGTCTTAAATTTCAGTTCAACAGTGTCATATTGCCTATTTAACATTCTAAACTTTACAGAAGGTTGTTTTTATTGTTTTTATGGTGGGTATTGTACAGCTATAGAATCTAATGGCACCACCTTTAAATGTACAACTCACCTAATAACCTTGAACCTCTGTTTGCTTATGAGAGTTTGAACTGTACATTTAAAGCCTTGAAAGAATAAACAAGTGAGGACTAACTCAAATGCTCTATCTCCCTTAACAGAAAGAGCCACATTGTCTTTTGCTTAATGGCTTTGAGCTGTTTACCAGGCTATGAAGTGAAGACAGTTAATGAAGATACTAATTAACTAATGTACCTTCCACTAAAATTAAAAAAAGTAAATACAGTTTAAAAGGAGACTTCTTGGCTGTGGACCACATTGTAATCCATAATAATGCTATCCTTCTAACATCAGTACAAAGCCAAGAGAAACTTTAACTTAATTCAACTGAGCTCTGCATTACCATGCTAACTTTGTTTTTGTAAGTGTCTAATTACATTGTTTATGTACTGCACAGCTGCCTAATGGCAAAACTTAACTTCAAAATCAGATAAGTGAGCTGGCTCAGGCTTTGGTGTTTCAATACGATGCCTGCATATTAAAAATCTATTGCACAAATATCCATAAACATACACATATGTACAAGTATAGTTAAAACATATCTTTAATGTAGATATTAAAAAAAATTACTTCTGGATGAGGTGCGTGGATAAACTTAGTCAAGTAAAAACCACTTGGTTAAGTTTGGAGAAAGATAATGGTCATTGTTAAATCATAAAAATGTCATTGCTATTAGTTTTGCACAAACCCAGAATGATGTTTATTGTTCAACAAAAGCATGAATGTCGCATGAAAGTTGCCATGAAAGGTAAATTGCCAATAGAATAGTTACAATTTGCAAGTGATGCCGACTGCTAGTGATAGTTTTACAGAACTATCGGGTTACTACTAGAAACCCATAAATAAATAAACTGGAATGCCCAAATCTTTGTTTAAAATTTGTATGGTGTTCAGTCTGAGGAACATCTCTAGTCTTCTCAGGCATTATGCTTCAAAGTATGCAACCTTTTTCCTCCCAGCACCAAACGCACACATAGCTGCAGTTTCACTGAAGCTGATCCTCCTCCTCTCACACTTTTTTTTTTTTTTTTTTTTACAATTTTCTTTAAGTCCTGGAAAGACAGGCTTGGCAAACATCAGATGAGATACCTCTCAAAGCCTCTCCTAGGCAGCCAGTGTCTGAGAAAGAGACAACACACACTCTCTGAGTCAAGAACATGATGACGCTGTACTGCTGCAACATACACAGTGTCTGAACACCTGGTGAAGGCCTAAGTGAAAAACACCTACAGATGTTGCCATGCTTGCTGCTGATGTACCATTCAGTGTCTGCAACCTGGGACAGAATAGAATAGAATAGAATAGAATAGAATAGAATAGAATAGCTTTATTGTCATTATACGTAACATATAATGAAATTACAGGTGCTTCTCCCTTAGTGCATAAGTATAAAGTATAAAAAAGAGTAAAAACAACTTTGTACACATCTATTTAAATTATATTTACACAGCTGAAAAGATAAATATACAGTCAGGGTGAGTTCACTGCAGTCAAACATAATACTGGGTGATGACACTGGAAGGTTCAAGCTTAGGTTTTTGGAATATTTTTCATCCTAAGTTGTTGTTAATGTCACTGTTTAGATGCTTAAGATGCTCTGTGCTTCATTCATCTTCTCTTCTCTTCTCTTCTCTTCTCTTCTCTTCTCTTCTCTTCTCTTCTCTTCTCTTCTCTTCTGCATGCAGCACTATAAGACATAACAAATAATAATAAACACACAGCATACACATACAGTATATTAAAGCATGGTTTGGTTGACTTCTTTGTGAAAAATCGGCATTTTTGTTTCTACAAGACCATTGATTCGATCCATGTATTTTAGATAACCTGAGGGCAGATGTTGCGTTTGGTGTGTATATCTCAAATATACTATCACAGATGCATTGTCATCCAAAGCCACTGACTAGATAAATGATGTAATTGCTCCATTTTTTCATGGTATGCAGTATGCTTCTGGGCAAGAATGCTAATCAATGCCATATAATCACTTATCACATATAATCAATTCCGGAATATTGTTGTAATTGATTGTGGTGCCAAAGTTAATTTCCTTTTTAATTTTCAATGTGACACATTAATAGAAATTGTCATGCTTTGCTAAGATGTAAGCCACTGAGCTCTGCTGAAGTAGAATAAAAGAGTAAGAGTAAAATACAGATATGATTCTGTGATCTGAGAGACTGTCTCACTTTAAAATAGCCTTTTACAGCTTATTAACCGTGGTTCTTAACTTTTGTATTGTTGCATGATCTATGGCTTTTCAATGTGACTGCAACATGCTGGATTTCATCCCTTGACCTTTGTTTTATATCACTGAACTAGAGCTGGGAACCACTGATGTGTGGGCCTGTAAAACCATTTAACTACTGTATGTGATATTAGGCTATACAAATAAACTTGACTTGTCTGATCTTAGACATGCTGGGTTATTATTGTTCTTCACATTTTTATTCTCTATTTTCCCACTTAATGATGAATCTGGAAATAACTACTCGTTTTTTTTATGTTTTTCCATCCCCACGAAGCACTCCCTAATGTTGCTAAATAAAATAAAAATGCTACAAAAATAAAGGCTGTTATTATGTTATTATAAAGCCTCCAGCACTTTTTCCACACATTCCAGCTGTCGGTAAAGCCTGCTTGGATTCAGGTGCAGCTTCAGTGGGGTGGAATACGAGCCACTGTGTTGACCCAGCATCACTCCAGCTTCAGTGTGGTCAGTTTTGATGTTAGGGAGCGACACAGGAGCAGGGACACTGGGAATCTGCACAACAGGAGGAGTTAAATGAAGTGCCAGTGGCCAGTGACTTTACTCAAGGTGAGAAGGCAGAAACAATCAGCTTAGTAGTGCCCTGCATTCTGACCCATGCGAATAAAGACGCGGAGCCAGAAAATCTAAATTTGGGCAGATGGGAAAGCCTGGAGGGAGCTAAGCCAGCAAACCCTCACAGCTCACTGTAACATGCTGAGAAACATGTCAATGAATTAAAATGCCCCTAAACAAACTAACTCATTAAAAGATAAGAAACTAAGTATAAAAAAATAACTTGTGTTTTATGAAAGATAATGGATGTTTTGTTTTTCATGAATTCAGTTTTCTTGAAGGCATCATTTAGTGGTCATTAAAAGACCTTCCATACTGATTTTACCTTTCCACCTACACTGACAACGACTTCTCCTTCGTTCAATGGTCAATGCTCTGAAGGCCTTGGTGAAGCAGCAGCAAACACATCCAACTACTGTTCGCTGTGTCTTGGATCTTGGGGCAGGGTTTACACAAGGAACACTGCACATAACCACTGTACCTAAACTGAGGCAGGGCATAAAAGAACTCACATTCATTCCCAATAGGGGATATTTCCTGCCATTGAATTGAGATATGTGTCCTGAACCTTAAACAGCAGCATAGATGCTGGAGAAGCTACAATGAATGCAAAGCACCAGAGCAACAATGTACTCACAGAACAGGCAAGTTAAATAAAAATACAAAATGTATTATTTTACCTATACACAGATAGATGAAGTATAGTAAAAGTGAAGTTTTCTGTTGAACAACCATACTGGTTGTGGCAGCAGCTATTATGGAGGGTTGAGCTGCTTTCACCACCTGAGAAAGCTGGGCCTTTTTTCAATTATCAACACTGTTCCAGCCACAGCTATCAGGCTTTCTCTACCAGCACTGGAATGCTAAATTTCATAAGACTCCCGATTATAGAGTAGCAAGATGACTTCCTTATGTTGTGGAAAATGTGTGGATAGACTTTTCCACAATTGCATACACTGGCAATGTGATATCTCTAAGAACAAGCCTCACATGCTCCAGCAGAGCAGGGCTGCAGTCATGTACATGTGCCAGAATTTTCTGCATGAACACATAGCCTTTTAATTTTCCTAAGCTGTATTTACTGAGAACACTAATTTTAGCCTTGAGCTATGGTATATTTAAAACATTTATGAATAATAACATTGGGAGTGATTGGCTGACTTAATTTTGCTGATATCTGTATCAATAAAACTATTCCCCAGGCACATTCAAGAGTTGTTCCCTAAAAAAAAGTACAACGCCTCTGATCTAGAAGCAGAAGACAGAGAGTGAAAGCTCAAGAAAAATCACTTTGCAGTAAATTGCTACAGAAGTACAGAATATTCACTGTGGGTGGTTTAACATTTCTTCATATTTCTGATGCAAAGTGTGTTCCTGTTTACTTTGCTGTATTTATCTAATACATTATAATATGCACTAAAATATTTAAAAGCATCCCACTGATACATGCACTTGAAGGCTGGAATATAGTTTACTCTCTAGGTACCCTCCCTATGTTTTTGTGGGCGTTCAAGTTTCAGCAGTAGAGCAATTATTTTGTTTTAGCTGCATAAAGTACCAAATATCTATGGTTCATCACATTAAGGCAATTCAAAAACACACTTCTGGTGAGGAGAGCTTTTAAATGTGTTTCTACATGAAAAGATAACTTGTGTACTTAAAGATAATGAACAATAATTTCTGAAGCACTAGCTCTCTCCCTGCAGATACTTATAATGCGCTACTAAAATGACAATAATAATATAATGTTAAATTGAAATTGCAAGGGAGGAACACATAATGCTTTGGGTATAAAAACTGCTGCAGGTTATGGGCCTAATGGTGGTGGGTGGTACTGCTTTTAACTGACATTGGAGTCTTGGTGGGAGAGGTGCGATGTTTAGGTTATTATTTTTTAAGTGGCATTTTGTGTTTCATGTTCTATCTTTTGTTGTTTTAATAACTGGTTTTATTAGAAAGCCACTAAACTGCTTTAAAAAAAAAACATCAAGATCCTCTGATAGTAATGTTACATACATTTATTAAATTACACTTCTGATTACATCCATGCAGTTTATAGTACAAAGAAAGAACAGGGATGTTGCAATTTTACTATTGTAGAATAAATTCAAATTTACTGTAATTATTTGCCTTCCAACTTCTCTTGTTTTTATAGTTTAATATATGTGGCTTTCAGAGCAAACATGAAACAAGGAAATGAAAGACAAAGTGGTGGGACAATGTTTTTCTTTAGCATTTATCCTCAATTATTTCAAGAGATGACGCAAGATGGAGTTGACTCCATTACAACTTTTATCGGAGTCCATCAACTCATAAATCTTTACTTTCACATTACAAGCAGACTGAAGCCTGTCTGCAAATCTGTCATGTTAGCAACAGAGAAGGAAATTAAAATGATGGTCAACAAGCACAAAATGGCAGCCTGTTCAGAGAGGCTTTTGTGAACAGTGATGGAGTCTCACAGCTCTCTGCCTCCCTGTTGCTAGATGTAATTTTTTCCTATAATGATAATGACTGTTTATGTGCGTGCAGGAAGGTTTGCATTTCAACAAAGACAATTATATCTAAGGGCTCAAGGCGGCAGCAAGACCTATGCAAGAAGCGCTATGACATGTTATTTTCCAAGACCTCTGAATAACAATCTAACACTTTGCCCATTCATTTGTCATTTCCATGCCAGTGCGGTAGGTATGGTGGAAAACAGGGAGGAATTCCATTCATTTCTTTTGGCTAAAAATTAGGTCTTTCATGTTATGCTGACAAATGATGTGTCAGGACTGTGTCTATTTGAAGAACAACATGAATAGGACTGTATCTCCATCAAACAGCATTAGGAACCATTTTGCAGATATGTTCACATACTTCCTGCAAGGCTTAGGAATTGATGTCACAGCCACAATGCATTCTAAAATGAATTCACCATATTTGAGCAGGTGCCATGTTTGTTTGCAAAGCACTGATACGACTAGTCTAGGGGTGATTGTGTTTGCAAAGTTTTTGTTTAATGTTTATTGAATTTGGATGATTGTATTTTTATTCTACGATGCAACAGGAAATGTCCTGACAGAAATGAGTTTGCTGTGACAGATTGCTGAAGGATGCCAAAGAACACTATTTCCAGAAAAATTTAATTTCAGTGAGTTGAATCCCAGCAAGCTTGCAAATAGAGAGGAGTATTGATCCAGCCCTGTTGTCTGTAATAACCCAAGGCAAATCTATACAAATAAGTTTTAGCCATGTCTTTGGCATTTGGCCAGTTCTACCAACCTTGCTCTTTTGCTGCTACCTGTTACCTGAAGCTAGTTTGGCTAAAAACAGAATGCACAATGAGGGAAACCAGCAACACAAGCCATATGTACCTCCTCTATTATTACGAGTAGCTCCTCGTCTATGATACCACACATTTCGTCTTGTCTCTTTTTTTGGCAAATGAATTAGACTAAAAATACGAGTGTAGGGAGGTGGAGAGAGAGTCTGTAACCATAATTGTACAAAAGCTACAAAAAGAGCAATTACACTTGATGGATAGAGTAAAGGCAACCAGATGAACTGATAAAAGATCCACAAATCTAACAAATAAAGAAAGAGAAAAACTGTCAAGTCCAACGTCATGATAATTTAGCTTTAACACAACTAAGAGCTTAATGTAACATTTCCCGTTTCAGGGATAGCAAACTAACTGCAACTTACTCTCTCTACCATGGTGAAATCTGCAGGATGATGGAGGTGAAGGTGGGTGAACAGGTTGGTGGCGTTGCCCTGTTTTGCGGTTACTGTTGATCGGCATTTCCTGCAGACTGTCTTTTTTGTGGAATCCAAAAAACTCCCACACTGGCCAGCTAACCTTTTTTGGGTTAGGGTAGAATGTGTCATTTTCGTCTGTCATCTCTGACATGATTTTGTGTGGCAGTAGTAGCCACACACTGTGGTAGTAGATAGCTAGCTAGCTAGCTAGTTAAGGCTTGATTATACTCGAGCGAGAATGTAAAGAAACAGGAATGATTTAAGAGGCACTGCATTATTTATATTATTATTAATATATCAATATTTTTTTTTAATATCACGGTTATCATCAATACCGGTATATTGCAACACCCCTATGTCCTACTGTGTTGTCTTATATCTATCTATACATTGACTATTCACCATTAGATATCAAAGACTCCTGGGCAATGATATTTATAAAAAAAAAAAAAAAAAAAAAAACAACAACAAGGTATGACCACAAGTTATCAATGTGTGAGAACAAGATAATATCCTGAGACCATGACTGAAACTCCGTGGGAACTTAAATCATGGCCACGAGATATTTAAAGCATAGCCATGAGTTATCATTGTGAGGGAACAACATTTGTATTTTTTTTTTTTTTTTTTTTTTTAGATATGTCACTGTCCAGGCTCCATAAATACACATTTTAGGCAGCATTTTGCTTCATTGTAAACATTTATAACAGTTTTAGTTGCATATAAGCAGAATTCTTAAGAGACAAGGTTGAAGAAATTGTTTTTTCATCTTCTTGTATGTTCCAAAGATATACTACTTGCCTATAGTACTTCAGTACGGTCCAATATCTGATAATTCCTTGTTGATTTTGAGCCAGACATGTTGCATTCACATGGTTTGAACCAAGCATACCACAAGGACTGTCCAGGAAAAGCCACTTTAGGATAAATAAAATGTCAGTTTCAGAGTCCATGCATGGCATTGCACCTTTGTTGTCATTCTGTCCTTCATCCTGATTTGCTTAGGAAAACAATTGACTTAGACTGATAGTTATTGATAGAGAGGAGGGAGGCACATTAGAATGAGAAGTATGGAAGGACACAGAGACGGTGACAGAGTGATCCATGGATGACAATTCACACTCTGTCATTACGCTCCTCTAGAAAATAAACAGCGTGTTTTTTTGTTTTTTTTTTGTATCGCTGTTGTCATTACTTACAGCCACCACCTTCCTGCTGAGCTAATAAAGGTGATTAGTCTGCAACAAGCAGAGATCCAGCTGGGAATATCACAGGCCTATGAAACGAAAGCCTGCTATCAAACTGCAGCAATTAGAATCACTCAGTCATTTTAATTTTGGCTTCAGAACAAAGTGAAAACAGTTAGCGAATGCCTTTTTTTAAAGTTAAAGCTGCAGCAGTAGCAAACAAAAATGTACGGGTGGCCAGTTTAGCTTCATTATAACTGAAAAAGACCACAAATCATGGCCTCTTTTCATTTCTTTTCTTGGAGCAGACATATCTCCCTTCTCCCCCTTCCTCCTGCAGGGCCTTTGTTTCATCTCGCAAGATGGAGACCTTCTCATATTCATTCCTCCAATAGTCTGTTTTGCTCCTTCTGAGCACACAGGCTGTCATGTAGTGAGGACAGTTCCTTCTCATTCAGCCGAGCTTCTCCTCCTTGTCCTTGCATTTGAAGTTGGGCTGCACTACCCTGGCTTTTGTTGCTCCCAAAACGTTGTTGGGCACGGGCATGTTGTCCTTGACCAAGAACAACTTCCTCTGTAAGCCTTTATTCTTGGTCTCCAGCTTCACAATCCACGCCTTCAGTCTTCTGAATGATTTTTCACTGAAATTTGATGTAAGTTGGCCATGGTCCAAGAAAGAATAGATTTGTTTTTTTGAGGGAAAATGTCACTATAATGCTATTTATAAAGCATTTACACATGCTGACACATTACGTTACTGCCAACCATTTTCCAAAACATAAAAACGTATTTTGTTTTTGTGTTATTTTTGCCAAATCCCCCAATCTTTAAAAATCTGGTGTTCAGGTGATACACCCACCATAAAATGTAATGTTAGCCCATTAACATATACATAATATAATATACATTTAGCACCAGGTTGGATCAGTAAAATTACAAATAAAGTTAGAAAGTTAGAAAAACTAAATAAAAACAGCATGTGGTTCGCTGTGATTCATTATCTCAAGTCTATTTAAAGTCTCTACAAGTTGATTTTAATGACATACCATAATGAACTAAAACCAATGGCAGTCTGGAAGGTGAGAAAAACAATTCTAATATTTCCTGTCCAGTAGCATGTTTTGGGAAATACTTATGTAACATGTATGCAGATTGTATTTATTGGGGTCAAACATGCACATTCACCAGTATGATCCTTTAACCAATGAGATGCCATCATTCACCTCTGCTTTTCGCATCAGTATTCACACTTAAAGGAGAGCTCCTGTCCTATCACCTGTCTTACGGGCCTTATAGCATGACCATGACTACCTCAGTTGATAATGAAAATAGTTCTTCAGTACAATTGATCTGTCTTTATTGAAACAGAAATGCATTATGAGACAGCTTTCCCATAGGCAGCTGAGTTATTGTACTGCAATTTGTCTTTATGTCTTTCCTTCTTACGCTGCTTCTTCATTTGATGCGTTTGTTGTTTATTAGTCTTTTCTTTCTCTCTGCACATCTCTGGAGAGAACATTACGTTCTGTTCCTTCAACGACTCTCTTCTTCCTGTCCTGGTTGTACCTTTATGTTTTCTCTGTGCCGTCATCTCTCTGCTCGTCCCTGCATGTATTCACACTGTTTCTTTTTCTACTTGCCTCCTCATCCTCACCAGCATCCCCCCACCAGCAGCCCGACTGACAAAACGAGCANTTTCTACTTGCCTCCTCATCCTCACCAGCATCCCCCCACCAGCAGCCCGACTGACAAAACGAGCAGATAATTAGAGCTCGTTGCAGAGATGCTGATACAGGATTGGACACTGTGTCGTACTCTTCTTCCTGTCTACCCGCTGTTTATACCAAAGTAGAGATTATGTAAATTGCTATGTTGTCTCAACATCCAATACTAATGCCCAGATAAATTTAGGACACACACACACACACACACACACACACACACACATACAAAATACAAAAACGTTGTGGTGNTTTAGGACACACACACACACACACACACACACACACACACATACAAAATACAAAAACGTTGTGGTGGAAAATGACACCACACATACACATATTGATCGTAAAACATCAATGTGAAGAACATTTCTGAAGAGAAAAAGTATCGATTGAAGTTTAGTAGCACACACACTCACAGAAAGAGAAATAGTTCAGTATCCTGGAGTAAGTCACCTAGCAGAAGTTGAAGTGTTTGTTGGCTGGGAGTTGTGTTTACAGCTCATTGTGGATCTCTCATGGGGTCACTAATGCAACTGTTGGAGCTGCTCTATGCTTTGCATTTCACAAAAGGCAATTGTTTACCCAATGTTTACAACCTCTTCTCACCTTTCTCTGTTCACACATATGCACGCACGCATGCCCGCACACACAATCGTTCTCTTTTTGTCAGTCTTTCTTTTTCTCTCAGTCTCTATGTCAGCCATTTTGCCCATGGTACAGCGTGTGACAGGTGTGTGTCTGTGGTGGGAGTGTGAGTGTCACTTATCACCGTCCCTGTCACCTCTCTCTCCTCTGCATTCAGTGCTTCATATCCATGTGTGGAAATTCATATCATATCATATAGATTTCTTTGTGATTGGCTGTTCGTATTCCCCACAGCTCAGCAGTACTCAGACACGCTGTAAATTATATATGATTTGAATAAATGAAAAAAACAGTGACATATCCCCCCTATCCTATAGTTTTCAGCTTTGCATAAACCTGTCAACTGAAGAGAACTGTCTCTCTCTCTCTCTCTCTCTCTCTCTCTCTCTCTCTCTCTCTCTCTCTCTCTCCTCAGGTCTCATCCTCTCCCTGACACGCTATTGATTTTTTGTTTTCTATTTTGATTTGCAAATATCACCTCTTCTCTCATGGGACATGTCAGGTAATTATGATTCTTGTCCAGACAAAGTGTGTCGTACACAAAATCTTTCCACTTCAACTGAGTGCAAGGGGATAAACAGACTTTCCACTGTGGATCTATGGACTGGTAGACTGAAAAGATGACAGTTTCATCTTGGTGGCCATTTGGATTAGATTAGGTTAGATTATATGACAGAGAGACAGATATACATACAGACAGACAGACAGACAGATAGATACATACATACATACATACATACATACATACATACATACATACATAATATCTATTTTGTAAGAGCCATTATATTGATCCCATAATCAGGCCTCTTTGTTTCTGTGAAGCCATGCTAGAGTGGAAAAATCCTGAATAGCAAAATATTTGTGTTACTCTTATAGTCGATGTACTATACAATTATATATCTGTCAAAATTCATATTTATATTAAAATTAAATCTGAAATGGGCATGGTGTACTCCATTAGTCACTCATTCATAATGTATAGAATTAATTTCCATGTGTCAGACATGAAAACTTAAAAGCTTTGCTTGTTTAAATCTCCATTAAAATGAGCATGTGTAATATGTGTGATAATATGGAATAAAAGTGGAAACTCATTGATAAAGGCTGCTAAATGTTTGTACACTTCTCGATATTCTTCTGAGTCACCTATCAAATACAACTTTTATTCCAATAATTTTACCCCGTATCCATCTGCATGTACATACTGCAAATCCCCCAAACCTTGTCTAATCATTACATGCAGTTCTGGTGAGTAAAGATGTGGCTAATTGACAGCTAACTGACTCATCATTTGCCTTTCTCCAGTATTTTCTTCAGTCTATAATGCAAGGCTCAGCAGCTCACAATGATTTTCCATCATGAACAGCGTAAACATTGTGCACAGTGAATGCTTCAAAAGTTAAAAACTGAAAAATTTGGATACACACACACACACACAATTCATGTGCTTATAGCTTTGAGAAGCACATGCACTGATGTAGAAAATTGGTAGGCATATGAGAGGTATAATCAGATACGATCAGATATGATTTATGAGATGAAGCAGTGAAGTTTGTCACTCCATGGAATTTAACGTGACAGCATCTCTCATACATCCATCAAGCAGAAACACAGTCAATGCTCACACAACCACCCACATACCATCAGACACACAATCATGTAGACCTTATAAACAGTCAAGTTCATCAGTTGCCTCATAAAATTAGATCTTTCTTGAAAACATGTATTTTCTGTCCTATCATAATTACTTGACACTCTTACTTAATCACAGTTTACCAAAACCTAGCAATGTAAATTTAATAGATTAAATTTACATTGCTCTCGCTCTCTCACGCTGCTAAGAGAGAGAGTGAGTGAGAGAGAGAGAGAGAGAGAGAGAGAGAGAGAGAGAGAGAGAGAAATATTGGATGTATAATGAATATTTACTCCAATTCCCCCTCAGAGTTGACTCAAAGCCCATTGCACTACTCACTGTTCACAAACAGAAAACCCAGTAGTGCCACAATTTTCAGTAGACTGCTCAGCTGTGAAATAGACCTTGCTCTGCCACAACCCCACAATTATAATAAATTATAGATATACAGTATCTATTTTCCAAATTCCCAATGGGCATTTGTATGCTGAGAAAGATTAAGAATTTATGATCTGTGGGGTGTAACTTCATCTACATGCCTTCCACAATTTTATATGATGATTTCATTTGATAACTGCACCTCTCCATTTGAAATGAATTCTTTGAGATTGTATAGGGTGTTTGGATGTGTGTGGTCTCAGTGAAGGATGCAAGGAAAAGAAACCATTAAAAAAGGTTTTATATGAAAAAAGTTAAACGAGTATATGCAGTGCCGTGTTTTGGCAAACTGATTTTTTTTTTCTTATCTGTACTTATTTAGTATTTTCATCTTTTAAAGGTTTAGTAAGTAGGAGGGAGTTGCATTAGGCATTATGTAATTTGGAAATCCAGTAGAATGCCTCAATTTTGTTGTCAAAGATGACTGCATTTTTCATTGCCTACTGCCCACTTCCCTGGACTGATTTAATAATGTTCTGCCCTACCACAACCATGTTTTGTGCCCTCGGCAATCAGTCAAAACCAAGTTGTGTTTGCTTCTATTTTTCACTTAAGTGTATTTTTTTTTCTTTTTTTTCTGATTATTACAATAATCTGTGTTCGAAGTTGCTGCCACAAATGAACCAGCAAGTCTTGGGATCTTGTTCACTAATGAAGATCAACTGTGAGATCGATAGACAGATCAGCGCAGTGTTGTTTAAGTAAGCAAAGCTCAATATTTACAAATCCATCTATGTTCATGTATATAAGCGGCCAAAATGAATTTACCCTGCAAGGCATCAGGGACTTTGGCCCTTAAAGCTTGTCTATGCATGACACATTGTAGCTGTAGTTTTCAGGTGTCCCTCACGTCCATCTGATGAAACAGTTATCAAGAAGAATATCTGCAAACCGAAGCATTTTCACCAACTTCTGCTCAATTGTGTATGGGGCTACGAGCTCTATCAAACACTTCTAAGTGCACAGTACAGGTACCCTGGCTGAATTGATTGCAGGTGTTGTTTTTTTTGACATGTTGTTTTCATTACACAGCCTTTGTAGACAACTGCTGCTCTTTTGTATGGAAAGAAGGCAACTAAGGTGGTTCAGCATCTGATCAGGATTCCTCCCAGATGCCTTCCGTGGAGGTATTCCTGGCATGTCCAACTGGGAACACTTGCAGCATTATACAACCTAATTGGGAATGCCTCAGAAGGATCCCCCTGAAGGAGAGGGAAAATGTGACCGAGGAGAAGGGTTTTTACCTTACTTAAATTTCTGCTACCACAGTCCAGACCCAGATAAGTTGTGGAAAATTGGGGATGCATGGATGATGGATGGATCTGTGTCAAAGAAGATGGCAAACGGACAGGTGGTGGTGGTGGTAGCTGCTTTACAGCCAGCAGAAATTACCAAGAAAGTATTGTCTCTCAATCCACTCTGATGCTGTTAAATCTGAGTCTGTTTCCTCATGCTGAGGTAATTTCTGCCCAAGTTTGCAAATAAATTTCTCAGCTATCAACTAATTTTTTTTATTACCTTCACCAAGGAGGTTGTGATCACTGGCATTTGTTTTTCTGTTTGTTGACAGGATATCTCAAAAAGTTATGGATAAATTTGGATGATCTTTGGATTTTAGCTCATAAAATCCTTGGCGGAGGTATATATGCACTCACAGTGCCTTCTTGTTTTATTTATTTATTTATTTTTTAGACATTCACTGATTTCTCATACAGTAGACCCTTGCTATTAAAAATTCTGGCAACATTACACTGAAACAAAATGGATTTTATACCTGTAATGTACAATTCCTGATGACTACACCTGCAGAATAGCAGCCCCTCATCAAGCCCCACCATCCAAAATGTCCTCCACATGTCCCTTCTTGTCAGGTATGTAGCAACTTGTTTTGATAAATGAGAAACTATGAATAGTTGCTTCTTTGGCAAAATTTAAAGTTCAGGCATGTTGGGAGCAGTGACTTCTGCTGACAAGCACATTCGTCCTTTTTTGTGCATGACATACTGTGACCGCGGCCTGATAAGTGATAACTGCACAAGAAAGAGGACATTTATCTGTAACTTTGGAAATATGTGATACAGCATTTTACGAGAAAATGCAAAAAGTGTCCAAACTGATAGCATTATATGCAAACTCTCCTGCATGCTGATATCCTGGTGTATGCATGTTTTATTTGTTTTAATTTAATTTTTCATTTAACAAAACAATGCATCCTTTTATTTAGTGCTGTTTATAACAGAGGATAATATATCCATCTATAGGGACACAGTGGCACAATGCTTTTATAAACCTGTTAAGTCTGACATTTATGTGGGAACAATAGTTTTCATTAGTTACATGTGTGTTAATTACACACACTTGACTTGATGGAGGCTCTTTTGTTTTCTCGGTCTCTGCTCTCAGGGCAGGATGGAGCAAATTACCTCAGAAACTTATTTTGCACAGACACGTATTATATCACAATGGAAAATGTTATTATGCAGTCACTTCTTGCTAAAAAGTCATTTGCTTCCTCTTAATTCCCAGCTGAGTAAGTAATTAATACACAGGAAAGAATGAATAGATTAAAAAGACAAGAGGGCTTTTCATTGTAGCTTAATGAATGAGTCTCTAAGGATTGCAAAAATTACGTTCTTCAATTTAGGCTCCAGTTTGAAGTGAGAATTGGTGTCATCAAACTCAAAGTTCTTAATTGGAAGAAAATTTTATGGAGATAGTTGATGTGCATATCTAATGGCCCAGTAAATGTTTAGTAATTCAATTAAGGTCGCTACATTGCAGAGTATTAGTGGAAACAAAACTAATTCCTGCAGTTTAACTGAGAATTTGAACATTTCCATCATGTAATTACTATATATTGCATCATTTTGACAAAGCAATCATAAATTATGGAAAAAAAGAAAATACCAACATACTCCATAAGATCCTTTGGGAAAATTTGTGAGTTGTGCAAGTAATATAACTGTGACTATTACACAATCTTTTTAAATTAATGCAGTAATTTTCCTTGAGTTTTAAAGCTCATATTACAAAAATATAAAATTGCAATTAAAGTTGCAGTTGGGCATCACTTGCTACACAAGAGATGAACCCATTAGGATTTGTACCAAAATCAAATACTGTATAGAAAAACAACTTTTACCCAAAGTACAATGTCTCCTTCAGTTGAGACATAAACACTAAATGTTTGGGAGCTTAAACTTCTGTTTTGGAGTTTTTAAGAAAGGTCGCTAAAAATCCCCAAAATTAATTTTTGCTGCATTCTGAATCCATGAATGTGGACTACTGAGATATGTCGTCTTCCTGGATTCTGCTTCTTTTCACTATCCCTGATCTGTTCTTAATCTATGTTTATGATAATTTTTATTTATTAATGTGACTGTAATGGCATTAGCATGACATGAGCATATGGTTTCATTTGCAGCCATACCAAAAACAGCTTAGACTGGCATTTTTTTTTTTTCTCCATGAGAAGCCATGTTGCATTCTTGTCGTTGGCTGAGGATTAGGCCCTGAATTTCTCTGACTTGGCATAAAAAGAGATTTGGATCTACCACAGCAGGTTTATCAGTAATTGTGTCTTGTCCTATTAAACTTCTCCACACAGATACAGTGCTGTTTTCTCCCTCCTTATCTATCAACCCCTGGAACAACTTCTGCCTGTCTTAGCCCTATATTTAATCACTCTAGCTCCTTCAGGCCAAGTGAAATCTTATAAATGTTTGGGGATAAAGTATGACAGGAGTAACAGTCTGGAAATAAACAGGGATCTCCTGTTTTCATGAGTCAGTAGAAACCCAATTACATGCAACACTACGGGTGCCACTGCCACAAGTAGGGGTGTTAGTTGGTGCGGTGCAATACACATGGGTTATAAAACCTTATATTGGAGCATATTATTGACAAAATATTGTGAGTTTTATTTTGTCATACTTAACTGTTTCTCTGCATTACCCCCATGTGGCTGGTAGGAGTGCAAAATTTGTCACTCTGTACCAATACTGAGCGGCCCAAACTGTCCACACACAGCAGGGTAGATGTTAGGGATGAGCCAAGTACACAGATGAAATGAGTATCCATTATGGATAAGGCACTTTTTATGAGCATGAGTACCATCCAAGTAAAATGTGTCAATATCCGTACTCGTGAAGGAAAATCTCATTGGGTAGTGCTTACTAGTGCTGCATCCACATGATTCCGTGATTGGCCAGACAACCACGCTCCTCTCTACACAAAGCCTACTGCTGCTGCGCCACACACAACTCACACCAAGTCTGTCCACGCTAGCGATAGTAATACTATTACCTGTAGTTTGCAATTCTCAAATTCGGCTCAACATTATTCTCAACAATCCATAGCTAAAGAAATACACATTCATTTACTGTGGACATTCACACGTAAGCATACGGTTACAAATGGACATTTCTACTTGTAGCTTCTAGCTTCTAGGCTAACTAACCAGTTAGCCAGTTAGCTAGCGATTCTTATACATCCACTGTACTAATGCAATATCACTTTTGTGCACATTTAGGCACTGTCACTCACTTTAAATCCCAATCTCTCTCTCTCTCTCTCTCTCTCTCTCTCTCTCTCTCTCTCTCTNGTCCTGTGGTCACACACAAACAAACATGACACTGTTCAGTGTTTAAATTATTTTTTTTTTTAAAAAGTAAACCAAAAAAAAAAATCAATAAAAAAGTTATGTTGAGAAAACTCTAGGTCATGCATTTATTTTACTTCATACTTCTTAATACTGCATGCATTGTTTTCATTGATTCAATGAAGTTCATTCAAGTTTATAAAAAACTTTTTCTGTAAATAGTTCTCAACTCTTGTGATCAAAAACATTGACCTGAGCTCAATCCTGAGGCTGTTCTGAAAATAGTTTTCTCAAAAAACAAAACAAAACAAACAAACAAACAAAAAAAAAACAAAACAATAAATATAGCAAGTTAGCAACTTCTGATCAATCCATATCCATGTCAGGCTTAAAATGCCAACTTCTGGTTTAAGCCTCACCCACCCGAGTACAGACAGATAATTTTGTTGATTGAACAGATACCGGTGTACTCGCTCATCATCTCATACATATCAGAAGGTGTACAAGTCCTTTTTCTACCACTAGAGGCAATAGCCAAATGCAGTCATTGGCTGTGTGACTGTGTCCAAAGTCCTCTTGTCAAGAAGAAATTTAACAGTACCTTTTTGGCAAATATATTAGCATGTAAATGTCATATTGTGCTTGTCTGACAAATACAATATACACACCACTTCCACAATGTTCCCAAAAGTCTCCTTCCTGTTGTTTCATCTCATCACGCTTTGCTCAGCGTGACTGAGTGCATCCAGGCCTTCATGTGTCATCGTCTCTAGCGTGACCTGCTTTAATTCATGATGTATTGCTCAGTAATTGAAAACTGGGAGGGACATTAGGGCTGCTCTGTTATCGATTTCTCTTCAGGATTTGTGCATTTCATTACAACCTCAGGCCTCAAGCCTCTGTTGGCTAAAGAGTTCAGCATCAGCCTAACGAAAGAAAGGTCCTTCTGTATTTACTGCAATGATTAAAAGGTTAATTTTTACAAGCCTGCCCTTCACTTAAAGGGAAATGGGTAGGTAGAGGATATTGGATAGGTAGATCTACAACTGTATTTGGCTTTATAATTGCCTTAGCTTTCTTGTTTACAGCACTGCAACCTTCCTCTGATATCTTGGCTGAACTACAGTAACAACAGGTGACAGCAGGCAGGTGAGGAGAGTGACTATTCGTTTGCCAGGTTGAATTAAAAAGATGGGTGCTGGGTGTGGATATAGTTAAATGAATTTGGTAATTGTCTATCTGGAAAAAAAAACAAAAAACACAGGGAGACTGACTGATCCAGTAATATTTAAATTACTTTGCAGGTTTCAGGAAATAAGAAATTCATGGTAGCACAATGCCTTAAAACAATACAACCTGTGAAAATCAAGAGAACTGGCAGGGATGCTGTTATTGGAATGACTTTCATGGAGCTGCTGCCAGAAGGTTGTTTTATGCATGTCATGGCAGGAACCACACAGGCTACTCAATAAAGAGTGAGGCCTTCTAGACTTGGTTAGGACAGGGGATACTTGACAAACACAGAACTAGCAGATCAGAAAAGCTCCAGCTCCAGCATTCACCACTACACGGTTATATATTGGATAAAAGAGATTTTCAGCTACAGGACATTTCTTCCTTTTAAAATTTCAAGCGTATCATAAAATTTGAACAAGTCTGGGTTTGATATCTTCTCATCATGGCTTCATTTCCATTCATTAGTAGATTTCTGGAGAGTTAAGAGGGTTTGGATATGCTTGTCAGGATTGATCCTCTTGAGTGATATGGTATGTGTGTGTGTGTGTATGTGCGTGTCTGTGTGTGTGCAGACAGCTGTGACTGTACACAAGTGTGCTCAGGCATACTGTATAATCTCTCAATAAATTATGTAACTGAGTTCTGTCTCCCTTCACTGGTGAGTCAATGTCTTTCTGTTTCTCTTCTGTGTGTATGTGTGTCTTCCATTATTCAAAGTTGATGACATCTACTTTCTGTTGCATATAATACTTGTATCAAAAAGCTCTTTATGCATGATTATATTCTCAACAGGTTAAGTACATCTATATTCTGGATGGACTGGTACCCACAGCAGGTTTTGGCTGTGGAGTGACTCACTTTGTCCGTTGTGCATGTATTTGTGTGTGTATGTGTGTGTGCGCACACTTTCCAGGTGACACATGCCTCATTTCCCATTGTGTACCCACACAAACAGACCCCAGAGGCTTGTCAACATTACACCTGTGCTTAACCTATCAGTCATCCTTGTTCCTTCACGTACTCTCAATTACTCACCAAGGCCCAAAAGACTGTGTTAACCTCTTTTTGCCTTCAGTATTTAAATTCTGCTGATGTTGTCTGGCTTGGAGATAAAGACTGCAGGCACACTGGGTTGTAAACATGTTCAAAGTCTTGTCACTCAACAACACTAGTTTTCTCAGAAATTAGAGAAAAGACTCACTGGCATCAGTTCCACCCAGTTCCACCTGAGACCTTAAATATTACAAGTTTGATGATTAGCCTCTACATCCTCCAGAAAAAGAACTTTCTTTTAGAATTTAGTATTTCTGCTTACTAATGTCCCCAGATGAATACAAAATTAATACTTGCATAACAGCACTTGTAGAATGAATGTGACTTTATTCTGAAACAAAATTTTCTGTGTTTGGATTTCTGAATAGAACTTTATCATTGATCGCAGGATCTGGCTGAGGGTTTAAAGGGGGATGGCTGTAGAAGGTGATATGCAAAGTCGAGGGAGATTACTCCATGACATCACAGGGGGTTACCTTATATACTTGACTATAAGCTGATCTCAAGTATAAGCCGACCCCCGATTTTGACCTGCAAATTTAGAAAATTTTTAAAGAAACCCCCATATAAGCCGACCCCCTGATGTTGTTCCATCAATTTATTTGTTTAGCAAATTACTTTTTTTTTTTTTTTTTTNTTTTTTTTTTTTTTTTTGTCTGAGAATTGTCATTGTATTCCTGTAATTTTCTGAAAATAATTCACTACTGGTACCAGTAAGCAGCTGATTACTGTAAGTGACATTAGCTAACATTAAGTTTTCCGGACTCCTCTTCCTTTGTCTGAATTGCATTGATGAAGGTAAGGAAAGCTTTACAAATGAGCTATAATTTTCACGGTGCTTATTTAGCTTATTTAACTGTGTAATTATGTTTTTTTTTTGTTGTTGTTGTTGTTAAGAATCTCACCCATTAAGTGTTTTCAGTAATTATCCTGTACCTGAATCGATGAGGGCCTGTCTATGTGCTGGACATTCCTTGATATGGAGTTTTGGAATTCCCTCAGCTGACCCCCTGATGTCATTCCATCAATTTATTTGTTTATCAAATTACCTGTTTTTCTGGGTAATGTCATAGTATTCCTCTGATTTTCTGAAAATAATCCACGTACCGGTAAACATGATATTTATTTCAGCAGCTGATTACCGTAACTGACAGATCACAGCTTACTGGCTGCCACAAAATGTGCTAGATAAGATTTAGTCAGGAAATACATCATTCTAAGGTATGATTTAAACTATTTTCCATGGGTAGTGGTAATGG
>VXCM01001427.1:0-120248 GCA_014773175.1 Lucifuga dentata | reverse complement strand
AAAAAAAAAAAAAAAAAAAAAAAAAAAAAAAAAAAAAAAAAAAAAAAAAAAAAAAAAAAAACTCGGCTTATACTTGAGTATACACGGTACTTTGTTTTGGTGCTAATGACAAAGAGTTTGAAAACTAAAGCCTGTCTGAGAAACTGGGTGCATTGAGTTTACTAAAACATTTTACAGACACAAGCTTTTTTCCAATTATTTAACGTGTTGAATAATGCACCTCAAAACCAGTTAACTGGGTTTGATGTGTAAGTCAGTAAAATCTCCCTTTATAGACGAACATGGCGTAATGAGAGTGGAAATAGTTATAATATTCTTTGTCTGTGTCTTTATACACCTCAAACCTTTTTGGATGGAGACAGAAACTGGGAATTGTAGGGATGGGAATTTGTTTTTGTGTGTGTTGTCAGAAAAAAATTGATTGTGCAGTAATGCCTCACCACTGACAAGCAACATCATAATTACTGTCAAACACAACACAGGGTACACATAGTGTCATTTGCATCCAATTATGCATATAATATATGTGTTTGCCTTTCCAATAAATTTATTTTTCTACGTACATCTTTAGTTGTTCACATCATACCTCTGTGATTCCTGCCAATGACAGAACCTGATATGAATCACAATCTCCAGATGGTGTTTTATGTAAAACACCTCACAATTAATTTCCAAATGGCAACATTGCTACCACATGCTGGCTACCCAAGCCATGTCACTTTGGGCAGGTCTTGCAACAGACAATGAAAAATATAACAGAACTAATACTTCACTAAGGCACCTCATTTCCTATAGATAGTACAAGCAAAAAATATATTCCTTCTATAACTTCTACCTGGTCACATGGAAATAAAGACAGCCTTTCAAGAAAACTTTTATTTTGTGTTTTGTGTAGATTACTTTCCATACAAAAGATGAACTGTATTAGCAATTATTTGAAGGGAAGTATACTACACTGCAAATGTATGTGTGAATGTATCTTCCCAAATAACCTCTGCATGTCCTTGTGAGCTCCTTGTGAGCTCCTCTGTGAGCTAGCTGCATTTGCTGTACAGGGGGTTGGGTTGAAACCATGGTGGACTGGACCATATGCTACTGCGCCAGAAGTGTATCCTGCGACGCAAACTAATTTTACTGGCACAACTCACTTCGAGAATTGCTCATCCAAACAACTTCACACTGCACATCCTTGGGTCCTGAGCAATGAACCTTCCAAATTTCAACATCATACAGTGCCCGGGTTCTAGAGACATTGGTGGCACAGAGATTCTGTCTTTATAGTTAGATATCGTATAATGAAATATTAGACAGTAGTATACAATTTTTGTCCACAGTTTGAAAAGGCCCCTAATCTGTTTCAGCATGACAAAGCAAGGATGTGGAAGAAGTTGACTGGCTTAAGACCCCTGACTTCAACCCCATCAGCGCCCAACCTCACTCATGCTCTTATGGCTGAATGCAGGCAAATCTCTGCAGCCACATTTCAAAATCTAGTGGGGAAAAAGAAAAAAAAAAAAAATTAAAATCTAGTGGAAAGCTTCCAGGGTTCCTGCAGTAGGACCAACTTGATATTAGTGATTATAGTTTTAGAATCAGATGTTTGACATTGACAGAGTGCAATGTCCAGAGATCCATTTACTTAATATTTGCAATAATAACAAAAAGTGCAAGTAAAAAAAGAGATAAGTCTTGGAAAACAAGACTTAGTGCAAAATATTAAAATAAATAAATTATATATTTATAATTTTTTTCTGTTAATTCTTGGCTTATGACCTGCCCTGTTACAGTATTATTTGGAAGTTAACAGACACACATGGTATCTTTTTTTACATGCCTTGTGTATTGCACTGCATCTACTTTTCAAGCTGGGCAATTCATTCAATATTGCAACAGCTAGCAGCATGTTTCTTTTGGCTTCTTTTTCTTACATAGATTTTATTTGTCAAAGGAAAGAAAGAAAGATGCAGACAAAAAAAGGTAGAAAGTGCAGCAGTGGGTTGTCAGACTGTGAATATAAGGGGAATACATACAGTATGTTTTAAGGTTGAAACCTTTTCCTTTTTAGTTTATAACACAAAGACTTTACTTTTTTTCTTTTTCTTTTTTTTTTTTTTTTACAGTTTTTCCTCTAGCTGCACCCATCAGGTTATACTTCAATGTTGCTCCTATTGATTTTCGTAGGAGGGAGATCTTATTGGTCACTGGGGTCAAGTCCCTGTTGAGATTTACTTGTGCTCAGGCACCATTTTTTTCCCTCTGTCTCTCTCTGTCTGGGTTCCGTATTGTGCAGTGTGCTGTACACAGTTCTGAGGTGTGGAATTTCAAAGCCGCTATACCCACAGGCCTGGTTTTATTTTGCTATATTTTGTGGCATTTTCATCCATGCAGAGGGCCATACTGTAATTCAAAAAGACAGCACTGTCATTGTTATCTGCATCGTCATTGTCACCTATATGCTAGTGTACTACTAAAGATCCAGACTGGCGTATTTATTGTGGTTAAACTTGCTGGCTTTGCATTGTTATTCAGCCTCATTCTTCTGGGTAGTGGCTTGCTACCTTCTGGCTGGGAATACAAATAAAATCTGTTCAAGCTAAAGCCACAGAAAGTGACATACTGTCCGCTAGTTTTGCAGTGCCATGCACTGAAATCAACAACAACATAAAGTAGTGGAGAAACTTTTAAACAGAGTTAACACAGTTTCCTGCAAAAATGTCAAAATCAAAAGGCACTTACCTGAGCAACACAAGAGCCCAAAGGGAGGGAGACAGAAGTTTCCTGAACTAAGATAAGCATGAATGATAACACTTTATTTATGATATGAAATAAGCAGTGGAGGGCAGTCAGGGCCAGCAAAGCCTTCTCTGCTGGCCTTGAGATTGTCAGAATCATCAAATTATGTTTTTATAATTTAATATATATTTTGATTAATTCTGTATGTATTTTACAAAGTTCATTCCCATCAGTTTTGTTATTAACATCATTTCATCGCTACAGTACTCTTTCCCTCGGTTTCGCTGCTTCCAGCCCAGCTCATATAAATTAGAGCTTTTATCCAATCACATTTTCCACCTGTGCTGTCTCCGAGTGAAAAAATCTAGCCTGAGGCCTTCAGAATCTCAAGTGAATCCCCTCTGCTATTCAAGCAAATGGAACAATGTTGTTGATTGTCATATTCTTTAACAAACAGATTTCGAGTTTGCCATGTTGAGCGTATTCTTTCACATGCCAGGGCCTTCTAGCTGGCCTTGGCCTACGTCATTGTACAGCATTATGGTACACAGCTGCAGCCTCCCAGAAATTCATCAGAAGAAGAAAGCCGGTTAGCTTAGCTAACTCAAGTAAACCTAGCTAGCACTTAACATAGCATTAATGTTTATTTAAACTTTCTTTCTTGATGTTTAGATTTTTAGTGCTTAGATTTTAGTTAGATTTTAGTGCTTTAGATTTTTTGTTTAGATTTTTACTTAGTCCTGTTGTTTTTTTTAACACACAATGGCTGAAGGAGGAGAAGAAATGAATTTACAACGCTTTTTTTTTTCACATTTTGGAACTGAAATGCACTAATGTACTGTACAGCTGTGTCGTTAAAATCTTTATAAAGAAAGAAAGGAGGATAGACTTTGTCTTCAGATGATGAGCAGCTTTGGGAAGTTTGATGGATTTTTATGTGGCTGGAATCTGTGGAGAAGCCTGTTGATACAGGGTATGTTATTTGTGTTTTATGGCATTTTTGCTTACTTGCTGATCATGTGAGCAAATGTGATGATTGTTGTGAGTTTGTCCTTGTTTCTTTGGTAATGACACTGATTTAGGCTATGTAGTGTCTATTTGTGATGCAGCATCCTGTCGTAATGCGTAATAATGCTACATCCTATTCATGTCTCTGCTGTTAGTGTGTTGTAACTCTCATAAGTGTTGAGCCTCGTGTTAAATCACATTTTTCTACTCGATAAATGTTCTGTCACTGTGAATAAGAGGTGGTTATGTTGAATGACAACAACCTATATCCCTGGTGTCATGGTGAGGTTATTAGAAGGTGGTTTAATTGTGGGATGATAGCTCTGAAGGCAAGTGTAAAATATACGGCCCGCCACTGGAAATAAGTAACCTCAAGTTTTGAATGATGGAAATCACAAAAGGAAGATGAATATTTGAAGGTAATGTACCTTGTTTTGGGCAGGTAATATTAAAGCCAAATATAGTGAACTGTTCCAATAAATTAGTATTGCAATAAACTGGCTACCGATTTATTTATGTAGCCATTTGGCTAATTAAAGTATCACACCAGTGGTTTTGCATGTTTGAGCCCAATCTATACAACCCACATACATGTATACATTACTGACCACAATTTTCCAAAACATATGCTGGAGTGATAAATATTAGAATTGTTTTGTGTGTCTCTGCCAGGGAATATAGTTCCAGGAGAAGAAATTAAAGGAGAGAAATTAAAAGCTATCATCCCTTCTACATTTAGATGTATGTAAAGCATTGAATTTTAATGTGTGTGTATCAGCTGAACATTTGATTTTGAAAGATTAAGGGATTTAGAAAAATGACAGGAAAACTAAATTACAGTTTTATGTTTAGGAAAATGGTTGTCAGTAATTTAATGTCTACTGTATGCAGATTGCATTTATTGAGCTTAAACATGCAAAACCACAGGTGTGATCCTTTAGGAAGTCATTTGAGGTTACTGTGGTTACATCCATAATGCTTATGTTTTTTGTGCTTACTGTTTAAACATCATGCAGATGTTTACTGAAGTGAACTGAATGAAGCTGGAGTAAACTGAACTGAAATCAGCAATCTGATGAGTCTGGATATTTCCCCAGCTGTCAGAAGTAGTCCAGTTGTGGGTGTCTGCCAGCCAGTAGATAATGGTTTTATATGCCAGTGGTGTTTTAGAAATAATGCACAATCATAAACCTCCATCTGGCTGCTTTAGTCTTGACACAGCTCTAATGGCAGTGAGGTGTTGTTATGGTATATGCAGTAAGCCAGAGAGGTTTTGGCCAAACAGCAGCTGACTGTATATAAAGACCCTTATCCATTTTTTTTTTTTTTTTTTTTNGAGAGAGAGAGAGAGAGAGAGAGAGAGAGAGAGAGAGAGAGAGAGAGACTAAAAATGGCTGCAATCTACTGTATATCCAGGGTGAGAAGCTTCTGTGAAAGAAACCACACAGCTAGTGACACCTTACCTTATGTAACCTTCCAGAATTGTGTGTAAGTGTGATTAAAATGGTTCCTCTGGCTATTCTTCCCACCTTGGTAGTGAAAAAAAATACCTTGTTGCCATCCTGTGTGGAGTTTTACATTCTCTCTCTGAGGAAGTCATACAACTTAGTGTCCTGAGCAAAATTCTTAGGCATGACCAAATGTATAGTTCTGTACACAGAATCGAAAATTGCTTATCAACTCCTTTACAGCCCCTATAAAGCTTTAGGGGAAACTCCAAAGACAAACTGCAAAACAACATACACTGATAGATAAGAAACACTGAGAGGAAGGCAAAGAGAATAATGTATATATTGATAAAAGAAATGCTAGAGAGAAAGTAAAATCTTTGGAAAAAACTTATTACATCAGCATTCCCATCATGGGTTAAAACGATCTGGAACGGTGTTTACACCATAAATGCTGAACGGAGAATTTATGAAGTAAATGCTATTCATCATTTTGAATTTTATCTTACCGAGATAGACAGAGGAAGAGGAGTGAAGAAGAAGTTGCTAACAGATTATCCCACATGGTATTATTACAGTGTGGAAAAACTCTACATGAGAAGGCTTTGTGCACAAAAAGTGACAGAATAGGTTTTTGTGTAAGGCTGAGAGACTATGCATCACATAATAACAAGTAGGTGTCCATGTCATGTGTAGCCCCATCTACAATACATACATGTATGTGTATATACTGTATAATTATACACAACCAACCAAGCATTTTGATTGCACAAGAGAAATTCCTGAAGTGCTGATATAGAGTATAACAGCACTGGGACTTCTAACTATACGTATCACTCCTCTTTACAGGTGTTCTAATAACCATTAATTAGCCTACATTAACTGGAGACCATCCATATAGAATAGGAAATGATGGAGCAACGTACATCCAATCAAGCTGTGAACTTATAGGAACCACACAGTGGAGCCCTGCAGTCTGAACCGACCTGAAGCCATACTTAATGAAATTCTTGGCCCCAGCCTGACCTGAAACCTGTGGTCTTTTTTTTTTCTTTAGTCAGAACCGGAAGTTTGGCTCTTTTCAAAGTAAAAGTAGTGGCTGTCAGCTGCCGCTGCAGCGTTCAGAAAACAGTGATGGCTGCAGTTTCTGAGCACCAACATATGAGCTTCAGCAGGTGCGTTATGACTGTGAGTGGAGAGAGAAGGGCAAAAAAAAAATTTAAAAAAAAACCCAAGCCCATCCTGAGCCAAGCCAGTGTTGTGAAATTCAGCCCAAAACTCAGCCTAATTTGTAAATTGCCTCAGGGCCCGATGGGTTCCAAGGCCCATGCTGGGCTCTATCACACGTGCGTAAATGTATGCGTAAATAAATGTATAATCATATCTGTATGTTTCCATAAATGGAAACATACAGATATGATTATACAAAGTAGCTGGCTTGCAGTAACATGTACATAAAGTAGCCAGCAAGCTAGTGTGCAGGAAATACAGGTGCAGGTTAATGTGTTGCTTAGTAACAGTCCAGCTGCGGCACTATTTGTGTTGGCAGAGCCAAATAAATGAGTAAATAAATAAACAAATCATAATTTGTTGTCGCTTATTACTGTTAACTTGTAGAACTGTTGCATAAAAGCAATGTCACTCTCGAGGTTGTGCTGTTGTACTGTATATCAGCATGGCTGTGATTATCTTCGGCATGAGGCCGCAACCGAATCATAGCAGTACTGATATACAGTACAACAGCACTCCCTCTCTGTGATATATGTCTCTGTGATATATGTATAAATTTACACACACAGTGTAAATTTGGTGAGATATATGGTACCACTGTGACCATGCTGACCAAACTGTGCACCAGTCAGGTGACCTCATGCTTACAAATAATGAAATGGATGAAAATGTAAGATAAGGCTAATTTGGAATTCAATTTCAGAATTTTTCCATGTATGACTGAGAATAGAAAAAAAAAAAAAAAAANAAAAAAAAAAAAAAAAAACATCTCAGTGTGAAGTGTCTCCCAATTCACAATTTTTCTTCCTTCTTCCTGGGGACATTTTTCGTCTTCACCTATCATTCTGTTACCCTGCTGGGTGTACCCATCTCTTGAAACTACAAAGCTGTTTCCCATGCTGAGCACAAAAATTGGTGAAGCCTTTGACCTCAACTCATAGCTTACAGTCTGCTTTGCTCTTGGATCTAACTGAGTCTGATCACAGAATCATTGAATTATTTACTTCTGAATCAATATGCTGTTATGTATAAAACCAGATTAAGTAGTAGATTGATTTATTCTCTCATTAGATAAACATAATATGTAGCAAGTAGTCAAAAACTATTCTTAAAATGATCATGTGGAATAAACTGTCATATATCAACAACAGTTGCCCTGGCTTCCAGAAACCAGGTATATCTGTTGGAGACTTTCTTTGTGAAACTTGCTCATCTTTAGCAGTATGAATTAGAGCAGGGGTCGCCAACCCGTCGATCGCAATCGACCTGTTGATCTTTAATAAGACACTCAAAAGAGATTGCAAAGCATTAGGGAATAATAATATATTGTTTTAACCAATCAGAATTTATGTCATTTATATATTTTTTCAATCCAACCAATCCGGAAATGTTATGACATGTCACTCTCCCATTCTCCTATCTGATTGGCTGGCTGGATCACGGTACTGCCATGGCCGTGAAGCCACAGAGCCACAGTCATTCAAATACAAGTTAGCAACCGGCTAGCAATATGATAAGATGGCGGAGAATGTGCGAAAGAAGCCAAAAACCTACAACTTTCATTCCGAATGGGAGCACAAGTTTTTGTTCACTTTGGTCAACGATAGACCAGTCTGCCGACTTTGTAACCAAGCAGTTGCGCTGGCGAGAAAAGGCAACCTGGAACGATATCACGTC
This sequence comes from Lucifuga dentata, assembly GCA_014773175.1. Lineage (NCBI taxonomy): Eukaryota > Metazoa > Chordata > Actinopteri > Ophidiiformes > Bythitidae > Lucifuga > Lucifuga dentata. The sequence goes on along the minus strand of VXCM01001427.1, from coordinate 112,152 downwards.
ACTAACCACCAGAAATTTAAAGATTTCCCACCCAAAAGTGCTCTGAATTCTGCCAAAGTGACTGAGTTGAAGTCGGCATTGAAGACACAACAGCTGCTGTTTACCAAGTCCACAGAAAAAAGAAAGGCTGCAACAGAGGCCTCATTTTATGTGACTAACCTTTTGGCCAAGCACAAAAAACTGAAGCTCCCTTTGCCTTGTTAAAATAAACTGCATGTAATGTATTGCAGTCATTCATATTTTAATTTCTGCCTTCTTGGCTGATTTTGAGAGAAGGTGAGGATATACCAGTATTTCAGTCCATACTGTGCCTTGACAAAGCACACATACAATAGTCTGAATTAAAATTGTTAAAAATGGACTGTTTGTAAATAAAAGAGGCAGCATTATTCAGCATTTAAACATTTATGGGTGTTTATTTCTTATATTTATGAATGGTAGATCTTGGCCTATATTTAGACATGAGAAGTGATCTTGGTTTGGAAAAGGTTGGTGACCACTGAGTTAGAGACTAAAGCAGTGCCCATTAGTCATTTCCACTTGTCCACCTGTGTACCTGGCAGGACTACAAGCCATAAATGTGCCAAGTGGAGACGTTCAGCAAAACAGGCCCTCAGCTGAGTGGAACAAAACCTCACACAAGTGGCACAAGAGAGAAGCATAGCACCGATTGTTAAAGAAACCATTAGCTTGGAGTTTACAATGATAAAACTATGTTTCGTATGTTTGGGAACAGTCAAAAAGAGAGTTGATTCATCTAAGAAATGAACTTGGAGTGACTAAGCAATTTAATACTGTATATTTTCACTGTCATGACATCATGATAATTTGACTGCTAGTCAAATTATCTGCTACTACATTTTTCTGTACTCATCTTACTGAAAAAGATTAAAGTATCCATGGTCACTCCTTCTTAACACAATTAAACATAATCAGAAGTCTTATTCATTAAGATTTATCAGATTATTAAGAATCAGCCATGATTGATGATTAATTGATGATGACCAAGAATGATTTACAAACATTTATGTATATATATATGTATGTATAAGGTCAAGAAAAAAGTCAGAATTCTGAGATTAAAGTCAGAATTCTGACTTTAATCTTAGAAGTCTTCTTTTTTTTTTCAAGTGGCCTTAATCCTCTTCTGTACCTTTGTATCATTTGATCTTTGCAATGTTATTACTTATCTGACTCAGACAATTATTGATAGGTTATCTATCTGTAAATATTTTAAACAAATATTAAATTTTACAATTAGAGAACAGCATGTAGTGTCCTGCACTCAAATGACTTTGTTGTTTTATGTAAAGTGTTTTATTTTGGTTCAACAAAATGATTCTGGTCATAATTCTGGTAACTAATAGGCAACTAATTGGTTAATTAAATTTACATTCTGTGTTGACTTGATATCTTAAGAGTTAAGTTTGTTAAAAAAAAAAAAAGATTATTTCTTGTGGCATATTCATCAGACTGTGTATTCTGAGTATATTTTATATGATTGGATTAGTCACTGTCAGTCACTTACACTGACCACTAGTAATGTCTCCCTAAACACTATACTGACCGATCACTTTATAGATTTATAGATCACTTTTATACTTTTATGAAGCATGTGGTGAGCAGCAACAGTTAGATATCAGAAGAAGAGTCATGTTAAGTGACAGAGAATTGAACAGCAACTCATGGCCATATAACAAATTTTCTAACCGTATATGGTAACAGTAATAATGTCTAATATTTGCGTTAGTTCCTGGTTTATGTGTAACCTGGTGAAGAGTTTTCAACTTTTTTTAAAAGTGCCATTCACCTGTAAATTGGAAATAACTGGTGCTGACGTCATCGTGACATAGCAAAGGTGCTAGTTAGCATGCTACATTAGCTGTAGGGCCATGGAGAAGTGGGTGTGTGTGGAAAAGTCCTTTGTGCCCCACGATCCTGAGTGAGTATAAGCATTAATAGTGCACTGTATTCAGACGGACATATCTGGGTCTTACCAGTGCCTCTGTTTCTTCATAGAACTGCAGACCATCCTTCACACGGATTTCAATGAGCTCCAATATGTGCATCAGCGATTGGTACCCAAAAAAGACTAAGGTATAAAATCCCTGGTATTATCTCTAACTATGTGTATGGACATTTAGAGGGATCAGTTATTGTTACTTAAATTTATTGTTCATGGTTAATGAGCATAATGGTGTTTGATGTTGTCTTTATGCATTATTGTTCATAATACACTCTCATTATAATTAGGTTCAAGCTGTTGCGGGAGGTAATTGTATTTTGCTCACATTTAAAGCACACTACAGCTATTTAAATTAAGCTAATCAGGCCTCTCTACATCCAAACATGGAGCAGAATCATAGCCTGAGACTATTTTGGGATAGACTCTCCTCAGTGTATCTCCCATGCATGAGTATTTTGGATAGTAATGATAAGATTACTATTACTTTATGTGGTAAACACAAAAACTGCATTGAGTGAGAGGGCTACAAGTACAAATTGCATCTCTGCCAAGTAAAGATAAAGTTTGAGCATGTGGAGTCCCAGTATACTTTAAGAAAACTGCACTGGATGATCTGATTTGTACTCACTCCTATGTGGTCTACATAATGTCACCATCAGCACCCAAAATCCCTAAACAAGCACAGTGAATAAAGAGCTGGCTTGTGTTCAGTGAAACGGTAACATCCCCAGCAGAACGACGCATCATGTGTACAGAAAAACACAGGCCTTACATTCACCTCGAAGGTGCATCTGTTTGAGGATATTGCTATCCGAAGCAGATGAACTCTAGTTGAACTCTAGCTGACAGTGACAGGAAAAAAAAAAAAAAAANGGAAAAAAAAAAAAAAAAGATGTAGTTCCCTGCAGTTTGTCATTTACAGAGTCACTATGGTCAAATTGTTGCTATGGGCTATGACCCTGGATATCACAGTCAGCAGAAACATGTAACATATTCATATAAAATGTGAACTTTATCCAAAATTGTTCGGACAGTCAGTTTACATGTGGCCTCTGATGCCATCAAGTAAAGTTTTCTTAGAGTTTTCACCTTCATCAAGACATAATAGTTCTGTGGGTTATACTTATAGTATTTATTTGCTCTTACATCACCTGTTAAATTGAGGAGTAAAGGTTAGACTAGTAGCAACTGAGTAACAACCAGAGCAACAGCAACACAGCCAGAGCAGCAGCAACATAGCCAGAGCAGCAGCAACAGCAGCGAAATATGCCAGGAAATGGATTCTAAAAGGACACTTGATTTTGTGGCATGCAATCCAGTACAAAGATCCTTTTATCAGCAATTGTGGGATCTGTTTTGATCTGTCTTGGTAAGTCACCAGTTCACTCATCCCCAGCTACCCACTAACCTCACAGTCATGGTTGAGAGCTCCACCACCCTTAAAATGTCAATTTAACCTCTGGGTGCCGGGACTTTCTCACCTCCTCTGCCAGTGTTTTGTCAGCGTTTGCCATTGTTTGTTTCCCTTTGCTTTGCCAATCGTTAATGAAGGCACATTCACATCACACATTACATTCAGTGCATTCACTGTTGTTGACCTTTTTCACCACATAAACCACATAAACTGGCCTTAAATAACCTATTGGTGCTGGTATAATGTAGATTTTATTGTATGCCTTTGGTCTTATAAAAAAGTTCTATAAAATAGAATTGTGATGATTTACTGATTTCCAGTAAGGCAATAACTTCTATGACAGTAACAAATGTACTTAATTTACATTCTGTCTACACTTTCCTGCCATGCTGTTTTAGGACATTTATTAATCAGCATCTCTTACGCTATGAAATGCAATATTTGTAACATATATAAATAAATATGATTTGATATTTTGGAGTATTGTTCACGATTTTGGCAGTAAATATGTAAATTTGCTTTTAGGACCATTAGCTTTTTAGATAATACATACTGACAGGTGGTGTAGTGAGAAAGTGTATATTTTGCAATCCACAAAAATTAATTATAAAAAGACTCAAGGTAATAAATATAAATAATGGATAGACATTCTCAAGGTGAGGAGAAAAATGATTTATGAAAAATACTCTAGGAAGTATACAAAAGATATTGCATAAAATAATCCTCCCTATGATAAATGATATCATTGGTTATAAAGAATAAAATCTTCAACAAGATCATCATCTGAATGATTGAATATAAACAAACTTCATTTCCTCTCACCCAGCCTTGGATAAAATATAATTCATCAAGGCTGCAGCCTTCAACACATGGAGCTGGGAGCATGATGTTGTCTTTGTTACCGACGTGTCCTTTCTACTCATGTGGAGTCGTGGAGTCTTGGTCCTGTTATCAGCGAAGCAGATTTTGTCTGCAGTGACAATAATGGAGGTAGTATGTGAGACCACTGAATGAATTTCTTAGTAACAATAGTGAGTAACCCTCTCATTTTATCAATTAGAGAAACGGATGAGGCAAAGCACCACTTCTTTTACATGTCCACCAGGATATGTTTGATGAATTGGCTCATCGGGTTGGTGTGCTCATCAAACGTCAGAATACTCATATATGGTCTGCAGAGTTACTTGTAGTCACCCTCTGCTTTCTTAACATGGGAATCAGAGGGTGCATTGTGAATGCATTGTGACCCCCAATTTGTTTTCTTGTTTTGATTTTCTTCATATTACAAAAGATGTGAGCAGAGTTGTTTGTTGTTCCTAATGTCACTGAAAAGGGAGAATCACTTTAAAGTCAAGCATTCTGAAGATCTCTTATTAAATTCTAATTATCAAGACTATATTCCACAGCTGTCAGAGACTGCTCCTGCAACATTTATGAGATGACAGCAGCCATTGAATCTAAATGAGAGTTAATTTTTTTGGGTTTGGGATTTATTTGACCTCAGAATGATCTCTTGCTAACACTTGCTATCTATCCATTTCAAACTTGTCTTACTGCGCATCATTATGCCGACAATGTATACCCATGTCTCAATTTGAAAGCAAGTAAAAAGACGATCTTCATTTTAATTTGGTTGTCATTCAGCAGCATTCTCCTGTCACAGCAGCCACCGAGGTACACACAGATTCATTGGGGGAACATTATGAATGTCATTCATGTCAAAATGTGTCCGGGGAACGTCCTTTAACACATTTCCAAAGTAACTGGTGCTGATTAACATTCTAGTAACTCCTTTTTTGCCATCCCAGTTTCCCTAAATAAATTTGTCAAACAATTATTGTTTTTAATCCACACCTGAGAAGTGGTACATTTGCACACTCTGGACAGCTCACTATTCACTATGGAGCTATGTGGCGCCTCTAACCTCATGGCAGCATGCTGCCCGGATTCCCCAATGTACTGCTGCGATCAAAGTTCAACCAAATTCCACTTTAACCCATCTGCTGGTGCCTTTTTCAATATTACAACCCATGAAGGAAGATGTATGTGATGTAAGTACAAGTAGCAAAATGACTGAAGAAGAAAACAAGTAGCGTATATTGGAAACACAACTCAAAACTAACTCAAAATTAAAATTACCATTATCTGGGCCAAATGACTCTCATAGTGGAATTGCAGCAATCCAACAGAGCTACATGGGCTTGTAAACTGCATATACTGTCCTCTATGCTTGTAATTGAAATGTTATGTTAGCAGCTGATGTAGGTAACAGTTAGCTACAACACATCATGAAGAAGCACTGTTAGTTGTAGCTAATGGTGCAGACGTGAGCGGCACACACATTGCTTACTGCACTTTTACAGCCTATTTATGAGTATGCAGATTTAGTCTCTTGACTGAAAAAAAAAATAAAAGGTCAAACAAAATATTCTCTGCCTTTTATTTTGGACAGCATAGTGTGCTAACAGCTGGCGTCAAACCTATCTTTACAGATGTATGCAAAATTTCAACTCCAGTAAAATTTCAGTGTAAGTAACAAAGGGAAAACAAATCAAGCTTTCAGTTTTTGTAGAAAATGGTTCTTAAAAACTTAAGCATGTTTCCCATTAAAAATGAAAATTAATTACATAGTATATTACAATTCATATCAGTGGTCTTCATAAATAAGATTTATGGCAAAATCTGTCATTGTCAGCCATTAAGGTGCTTTAGAAAAGGCATGGACATAAGACAAATGTTCCCAATTAGTCTGTTTGGTTGAATTTTTAATTAGAAAAGGTTTAGTCAAGATTTCATCTTTTTTTTTTTTTTTTNTTTTTTTTTTTTTTTTATTCCTCAGAGGTATTAAATCAATTATTTTTTAAATCCTGATTCTATTTCTTCATTCTTCATTTCTTCATTAAAAAAAGATGGCAACCAGGTGAGACATATCTACTTGTCTATATATCTATATCAGTGGTGCGCAGTCAGGGCCAGCAAGGCCTTCTCTGCTGGCCTAGAGATTGTCAGAATCATCAAATCATGTTTTTATAATTTAATATATATTTTGATTAATTCTATATGTATTTTACAAAGTTCGTTCCCATCAGTTTTGTTATTAACGTCATTTCATTGCTAAGGTACTCTCTCCCTCGGTTTCGCTGCTTCCAGTGCAGCTCATAGAAATTAGAGTTTTTATCCAATCAGATTTTTCCACCTGTGCTGTCTCTGGGTGAAAAAATCTAGCCTGAGGCCTTCAGAATCTCGAGTGAATCCCCTCTGCTATTCAAGCAAATGGGATGATGTTGTTGATTGTCATATTCTTTAACCAATCAGATTTCGAGTTTGCCATGTTGGGCGTATTCTTTTTTTTACACACCAGGGCCTTCCAGCCGGCCTTGGCCTACGTCATCGGAGCGCAGCATTATGCTACACTGCTGCAGCCTCCCAGAAATTCATTACAAGAAGAGAGCCGGTTAGCTTAGCTAACTCAAGTAAACCTAGCTAGCACGTAACGGAGCATTAATGTTTATTTAAACTTTCTTTCTTGACGTTTAGATTTTTAGATGTAGTGCTTTAGATGTTTTGTTTCGATTTTTACTAGTCCTGTTGTTTTTTTTAATGCACAATGGCTGGAGGAGGAGAAGAAATGGATTAACTGACAATGCTGTTTTTCACATTTTGGAACTGAAATGCACCGATAATGTATAACCGTGTCGTTAAACTCTTTGTAAAGAAAGAAAGGAGGATGGACTTTGTCTTCAGATGATGAGCAGCTTTGGTAAGTTTTATGGATTTTTATGTGGCTGGACTCTGTGAGGAAGCCTGTTGAATACTGCTTGTGTGTTATTTGTGTTTTACGGCATTTTTGCTTACTGGCTGGTCGTATGAGTAAATGTGATGGTTGTTGTGAGTTTGTTCTTGTTCCTTTGGTAATCACACTGATTTAGGCTGTGCGATGTCTATTTGTGATAAAGCATCTTGTCGTAATGCGTAATAATGCTACATCATATTCATGTCTCTGCAGTTAGTGTGTTGTAACTGACATAACTGTTGATCCTCATGTTAAATCACTTTATTCCACTTGATAAAGGTTACTGTCACTGTAAATATGGGCTGGTTATGTCGAATGACAACAGCCTATAGCCCCTAGTGTCATGGTGGTTATTAGAAGGTGGTTTAATTTCGGGAGGATAGCACTGAATGACTAGGTGTGAAACGCACAGCCCGCCACTGGTCTATATCCATATCTATTTGATGTTGTACAGGAAGTTATCAATGTATTATAACATAACAGAAAAGTTGCAAAATTTGCAGATTAGCCTTGGATTTAAATGCTATGATATGTGGCATTAGTCTATGTATTAGTTCCTATACAAATACAGATAAATTAAAAAAATAAATAAAAGAAAAACATAATAAATAAATAAATATATAAATAAAAAAAAATAAGAACTACAAAATGAGCAAGGAGATGTGATATCATGTTTGGTTCCCATCTTTGACAGAATGGAGTCGTTTCACTTCTGAAACGAGTTAAATACTCTCTTTACTCTCTAGCAGGCAGAGTACTTTGAGTACTTTTTACTGCAACCAGAAATTCCTTCAAAATAGTGTTAAATGATGTCAAACAACTGCTGGACTTTTCAAGAATTGACCAGTATTTTTCTTTTTGGAAAGATAGTGGCTTAAGCTGTGACTTGAATATAATCCAGCAACTTGCAAATTGCTAACGGCAGCGCAATTTCACTACTGCTCACGTAAGCAGCCTTCTTGTTCTGCATCATTAATACTTCTGAATATATTTGACTCATAATGAGTAATATAGTTTTGGACAGTGTAATTTCTTTTTTCTTCGTTATGTTTCTGAAGATAAATTGTTGAGCTTTGATTGTTTTACTCTGTCATCTTCACCCTCTAGTCATTGCATTCTTTTGTTGTTTAGCCATCATAGTTGCTTCAGTCTGACTCCTGAGGTCTACTCAGCAGTCAGAATCTCAGTAAATAATGAGCAAGTTTAGGAGGGTGGCTGGTACAGGAATCAGGCATCCAGCATGTCATTAGCCATCTGTGAATTAACTTCCCAGATGGATTGTTTAAAGACCCTGTGCACATAATTCATCAAAATTAACATCATTTGTAGGCCTGCAGTATTCTAAGCAGTCCTAATTTGTATGCTCTTTCTCTCACACGCGCATACATCCTTGTCTCTCATTTCTCCTGCTCATCGTCTGGAAGAAAGTCATTGTGATAGATTGGGCTTTGCCTAAGTTACACAAAAGTTTGTCTTCCACTAATGTGAATTTCTCTATTGCAAAATGTCAAATGAGTGACTAATAATACGAACCTCATTCATCAGTGTTATTTATTTGCCACCTTAGTTTTGAGGCTCATCTGTTAGCAAAAATTACAGTTTTGCAGTAATTACACCCACCTGGTTTGTGAAGAAAAAAACGCTAAAGTCTTAAATGATAGCTGTCCCTGGAAAAGGTAATGAAACCAAAGTGCCATATATTAGTCATCTCATGGAGCCTAAAATTACGTTTACGCTAGAAGAGTAAGTTTACCATGGTGTGTAATTTGCTCCAAAATTTTTGTCACAGTGAGTGTATTTTCCCAAATACATGTTAATTTTTTTATTTTTTTTAATTGATCAAGCAGCTACTATATTGCTAATCTCTCCAATATTGGAATTAATAAGAATTTTCAAATATTTCACTGCATTTTTGCTTTTTCAGACTCATGGTAGTTTAACTGAGTGTGAAAGAAATGTTATTTTGCTCACTATTAGTTAAATCTATAAAAAGAAACCCAAACATTTTCTATTCAAACTCAGACATTCAAATCTTTTGAACGAGTGCCAGACTTTTGGATTTTCTGAGAGCAAAGCCATGAGAGACTGAAAGGCAGCATCAGATAAACATTTAATTCCATACCAAATCACTTGCTAATGCTTATCACTAATACCAACTTTCATATTTATTAAGGTAAAGATTTTATTTTATTTATAAAATTAAAGTTATAAATATCAACTGTATGAGCAGTACCTATTGTGTTTGCATATTTGGCAGAAAAGCAGTAGGCAGGCATGATAAAGAGCTTATACTTATACAAACATCCAGGCATAAGTGCTTAACCTCCCAAACTGAGTTGCTGTGAGTGTTTGCTATTGAGAGTCTCACAGAAAGTGCAGGCTGGCAATGGCAGACAGTGTGGCACAGGCTCTCAGTCAAGCAGGAGAATGCTGATCAGTATGAATGGCAGTGAAATGGCTTTGGTTTTAAAGGACTACACGGACCACCCACACGGCCTGGACAGCCACATAATTGGCAGACACATTTTGCTTTAAAGTAAGGTTTAATAACACCCATCCATCTGTTTTTACTCTAAACCTGCTTATTCAGAACCATGAGGGTCCAAACAGGAACAGCGTGTTTTGGATGAAAGACTAGCATGTTGGATGAGTCATTAGTCGTGTTGCATTGGATAAATCACATCATCATGTTGTGTATCATATATTGTTTTTATTTGTGGTTCTTATCGAGTATAAGCAAGCAAGCAATGATAGAAATTATTTTTTAAGAAGTTGTAATGGCAGTGTAGTGTTATGAGGAGAGAGAGATTGATTTTAAGTGTGTGATAGTAAAACTGACAGACAAGCTCAGTCAAGGTGAAGTAAATGAAAGAGTGATGTCTTCAGTGTAATTGCTTCATCTCAGCTCTACCAGTTATTATAAAAACACGGAAAGGCAGTAAGAGAAACCAAATCTGACAGATCATAACCTTGTTATCAAAGGTCCCATATTTGACAAGACCAAAAGATATTATTGTGCCAAGACCCATAAGAAGTGATTATCTGTACGCGTAGCATACAGATAATCACTCTATGCACCTACTGATTTCATTTCTACTGATTTCATCTCCAGATCAATTCTTCCGAACTCCAGAGAGCAACACACAAAGTTTTGATGATAATTCTATATCCTTCCACGGTTAACTACATCATTACTATGAGGACATTTGGCTTCATAGACTTGTCAATGTGGTCTGGCCTCAGCGCAAAATATTGTGGAAGGGTAATTTTTGGTTAAAANAAAAAAAAAAAAAAAAAAAAAAAAGAAGAAAAACAGCATAATAGAGTAGAAATAATAGAGTAGGAATCTAAGAGGGACAAACACTGAGAAACAAATATATTATTAAACAAATAAAAAAATAAAGCTTGGTAGGGAAACCTAAAGCTGACAGGGTTAAAAGTGCGACTGAGCAAATCCTTCATTGTCATTGGGTGATGTCCAGGTGGGAGCCAGCAAGGCAAGCCTGATCTGTTTGCCGATTGGCATACTTCATCGCTTCCATTTCTCAGCATGGAACCATTTTTGGTTTTGTTTGTACCAGATAGAGATAAAATGAGTTGTTGTTGTTGTTGCAGTATCACCTCTCAACAACGATTTATTTAGAAAAGAGGTTGAAATCAAAGATAAATAGCATGTGCTTGTGGAGAGCTGTTGTGGGTAGCAGAAACAGAGCAGTCACACAGAAGATGCTCAGTTCTAGGACTAGATTGTCACTCTCCTCATTATTCTGTGTTGGACTGTATTTTCCAAATGCACTGTTGTCATATTTCATCTTTCTGTTATATGCTTTCTGAAATTTGCATATGCTTCTAGAATCATAAAAGCAAAGTTGTGGTTAGGTTGAGTTAAATATTCAAATCCCAAATCCAAGCAGACAGTTTTTATGGCTGCACTATTACATCAAATGGAAAAAAATATTATGTTTATTTAAGTTTTACTTAGTAACCAGTTAAAAACTATCAAATCTCAGTCTGAGTCAGGAATGCACTGTGCAAAGTTTTTGAACAGATAAAGAAAGAGGTAAAGGAAAGGAAAAAGATAAAATTAAGTGAAAGGTTCCTCCATATTTGTATTAATGTAACCATGGACATTAATAGTATTAAAGCAGGAGATCTGAAAAGTAAAATACAGTTTCATATTTTGGAAAATGGCTGGCAGTAGTGCAACATGTATGCAGGTAAAACATGTATGTATTTATTAGGCTCAAACCTGCAAAACCACTGGTATAGCCCTTTAACCTGGTGACAGCTGGCTAAACAAAGTGCAGTATTACCTATGGCCTAAGGTCCCTGACCTTATCTTCATGTGTTGAACCAAATGTAAAGCATCTCTTTCTTCCCATTTAAAGTAAATTAATCCAACTCACCTCATTTATCTGGAGCTGTTTTATGTGACTCCAACTCTTTCTGCAGTCAATCAGTCATTGCCTCTCTCTCCACCTCTCTCTGTTTTGCATTCTCTCTATTGCTGAAGATCCCACAGGCAGCTTGCTGAAGATGAGGAGGTTTTGTGCAGTAATAGCCTATTACAAGTCATTTCTCACACATTGTGACTGGTTCTCAGCCAGTCCTATGCTGCATAATCTACAGAAAATGGCCAATTCTAGAGTGAGAAGCCAAGCGTTAGACAAACACACACACAGAATACATTCTGTTCTAACCTACTTTCTGCAACTTCTGTTGACTATAAAGAGACGATTCATCTAAAAACATAAATCATATTTTTCCTGTTTCCCATAGTGTAATGCAAATATATAAATCTTCCCCAATAATACTCATGAATGATTACAACCGTGGGTGAAACTGTGAGTTGTAAATGTGCAGCTACTGGTTTCATGAGATTTCCCACTCAGTAGTATGTTCAAGAAGAAATAAATAAAATTGAAAATATATCAATATATCAGTAACAACTGTGTTCGGTTACTACCTATTGAACATACAGTATATGTGCTTTTGTATTTGTTTAGAGCTCATTCCAATGCATTTAATTTATGCATTGCTGTGAAATATCATTGAGAAATTTTTTACGAAATCACACCCAAAAAGTGTGCTCACATAAGGAAGAAAATTTTGGCAACAGTAGATTGTCACAAGAATGTGGAATTCCACTTGGATAGAGATGCTGGCTTTGTGTTGTTAAAATTTGATTTTGGCTTGTTGATGTCAAAGAATATCATTGAGATCTGCTGTATTTGGGCTGCATCCAGCATCATCAGACCTCAGTAAAACAATTAACACCATTTGGATGGATAGAACAATCACAACATGGTTTATTGTGTTGTTTGGTGTATTTTTTTAGGTGAACTTTCCCCTAAAAATATTTTTTTCTATGTCATAAGCTCAATCAAATTACTTCTTTATGTCTTCTCTTTCCCTTGTCAATGACAATGACAAGTAATTATTATTCTGGTTCATAATGCGATGAAAATGTCAAAATACTTTTAATGGAAGAAAAACATAATTATATCATCCATCGCATTTCAACATTAGATGAATAATTACACATTCTGTTATTTTTTAAGTGTTGTGACAATCTAAATGTAATTTAGAATATTGAAACACTGAAGAGATGTGCATCAACAGCCTTGCATTTATCTTTTTGTTTATCAATTATTCAGGTGTTCCCCAGAGTAGAAGGGAAAGCAATACTCATCCCTCTTTACATTTCGTGTGTTAATTTGTCTCCTTTCCTCTCTCCCACCTCAGCCTCTGTCTTAAGAATCCTATTTTTCTTCTTTGTCTTGTCTTCAGGAGTCACTTATTACCAACACACCAACACAATGCAGTTTAACAGTCACTGTTACTTTTCATCTGATGCATTATTCAGATATTTACACTGGATAACATCTCCTGTTTTTTTTTGGAGGGGTTTTTTTATATCTGCACTGATACTCTTCTTGAGGAATGAGAGAAAAACAAACATCTATTTACCATCTGTTTTGGATCTTAACTCATCAAGTACAACGCCTTAGTAATAAATTCAGCAGTGGTTTCAGGAAACAACACACACAAATAAAACCTGAGTAAAAGTAGCTAGTTTACTGTCCTCTTGGGAAAATTTGGATTGTAGTATACAGTGTTTGGGGCATCAAAAAAAACAAAACAAAACAAAACAAAAAAAACAAAGAAAAAAACAAACAAACATGAGAACACATAAAAATACAGAAATATCAAATATTGGCTTTGGCCAGAAAGTTAACAGGAAATGAAATAAGTTGTACAGGAGCTGACTAGAGTCAGAAGGAATTTTGCCCAAAGCCCTTGCCTTGTAAATACTGTTGAGCTCAAACTATTTTATTTTCCTCAAGAGTTGGTCTGCGATGGGTGGTAATTTCTCTCAAGGTATAAAAGAACAAGGTATAATGAAGGAGTTGTAAATACAAACACACACACACACACACACAAATCACAGGCCACATTCAAATAAGAAATAAAATCCACACAACTCCTATTTAAGATTATAATCCAATATAATACCAATGCATTTGTATCCTGAACAGATGCTGTTCCTGTCCTGTAGGAGCCTGTTTAAGGACTTTACCATGGACTGTTCTGTGGAACAGCAGTAAAACCTGGTTCTTTACCTGCAGCAGGTGTCTCTGCTTTCTGATGGATGAACATGTTAAGACATGACAAATTAGTTTATTGAACTGGGGAAACAGACAAAGACAGATGAAGAGAGAAAGGGAGATTGAAAGAGAGAGAGAGAGAGAGAGAGAGAGAGAGAGGGGGGGGGTATGGAGGTATACAACGTAACTTTGTCACTTTATGTTATTCTTAGTGTGTTTAATTGATTATTCTTTGTATGAAATACATAATTGTAGCTAGTGTCATCCAAAAATATTACATAAACTTACACCCAGATGTGACATTCTGGAGTTACACTGCCTTGTCATGAAAATGTGTGTAAATGTAAACTCAGCTTGATTGGATTTGAAAACTACATGGTCTATGATCACAGAGCTGCAGCTCATGCTATATAAGAGCAGAGTCACCCAAACATTCAAAAGAAGTGTGACTGCAGAGAACTGTAGCCATAGGAACCATTAGCCAGGGGAAACATCATTTGTTCCTCTATTTAGTGAAATTCATAGTCAAGAGTTTATCTGACTTATTATAATTTCATCCTGCACAAGTTCATCTTAATATTCAGCCAGTAGAACACGTTTACACAAATGTTAAAGGGCAGACAGATCATATGGGTATCGTCAGTCATCTTGTGTCTGGTAATTTTCTGCCGCTAAAGCAGGCTAACTTGATGCCTGCCCTTATCCAAAATGAGTTTGCTCTGTTATTTCAGACACAGACTGTGCAAACAGAGGGCTCAGATATTGAAGCAGCACAACAGACAGGTGAGGAAAAGGTTTAATGGGTATGTTATGCATATTGATAAATCCCCTGTCTTGCGCTTTGTTCTTGTGATGCCTGCCATTAAATACACACCAATCCATCATTATTTACAGTCATACCACTGTAGCTGCTGGTCTGTATGAGCTACAGTGTTCAGCACTGACCATGACAAGACACTCAGGTACATTTCCAATATGAACAGATTCCAAATAAAACTCCAAATAAAGACAATTAATTGCTCTTTTAAAATGACGGATCCTTGAGAACAGGTGGACAGTTATGTTGAATGTCAATGTTTGCCGATTTGTGTATTCACATATGCACATCTGACATTACAAAGACAATTTGTAGTGTCAACTTCAAGTGAGGTCAACATACAACCTAAAATCTCAGAAAAATTACAGCTGTGACGACCCTCTGGTTCTGTCGGGACCTGTTGGTGTTTTTCCCTTGCCTGTTTGCTGTGTGTTTCCCTTGCAGGTCCTGCTTGTAATCATGGTGATTGAGTGCACCTGCAGCCATCCCGTTACCTTTAAAATCCGCTGTCTTATGCTGCATTCGACAGACCTCGGAAGTCAGATTTTTCTCAGTCAGAAGTTCCAAGTTCCGAAGTTCCAAACCGTTCCAGCCAAATGTAAACAAAAAAGCATGTCAAACACCAATAAATACTGTAAGATAAAATAAACTTAGTAAATTAAACTTAGTTTACTTTAGCTAACTACAGTAATGTTAGATTACAGGACTGTTTGGTTGTGTTGTTTTACAATGATATTAATCACAGTGGGTATTAAACATTTGTGCAGAGAAGTAATATTTTGAAATTGTTTACACTTACATATGGCAAACAGTTATTATACACTGTAGATAGTTAACTTGGTGATATATTTTGACCTTTTTATGTCAATGTCACATAAGGAAAAATACTTTGTTAGCTCATCATTTCCATTCATAAAGCTTATTTCCACGGGCGTTGCCATGTTGAGTGATGTCATACTCGTGAAGTTGGGGTCGATAATTTTGGTCCAAATTTCCAGTCAGAGCTCCGACTTCAAGTGCCGTTCCAACGCATTTTTTCAAGTAGGAAGTTGGAAAAATCCGAGTTCCGAGGTCTGTCGAACACAGCATAAGTTTGCTTTGAAGAGCCTTTTATTCTCAGCATGACACAATATATCTGCTCCCACACTATCTTGTAACATCATACAGGAGTGTAGTAACAATATAGCGGTATGGTGGTCCAAGGGCTGGGTGATAAATTGATTTAATCAGTCAATTCAATTTTATGTTTTGGCACAATGTTTGAGATGGCTGAATCGCCAAATTGAGATTTTTTTTTTTTTTTTTTTTTTTTTATACATGTAAATATTTTTAATAGGAAATTAGCGGATCATTCCTGGTCAAACAAGGCCATCCATCGCGTTCCTTGATATTATGCCCACAAAGCTTTCAGCAGGACAGACATGCTGTCAAGATGGCAACAAACACTTAGATTAAAGATGAGCTTGTGTCTAAGAAAGGAAATGTCACGCCAGTCATTTGGAAGTGGTTCGATTTTGCGCTTCATGGTGTTGAGCAAGCCAATACATGGTATGTAAAGTTTATAGGAGCTATAACTGCTAAAAGTAGCAGCACTTCAAATGTATTTCAGCACCTGGGACAGAAATACACAACTAAGTGGTAGCAATGCATGACACTGCGAGATGCAGATGCTGCTGTGGTAAAGCGCCAGCAAAAAAGCAAATGACATTAGCTGCATCATCTTCCAGCATCATTGCATATGATAAGAGGGTCTTCAGTATGGTGGGAATATTGTAACATGCCAGTCTCAAACCACAGGCAGCAGACAGGCTCATGTTCCTCTCAAGAAACTTGTAAATTGCTATAAAAACCTTTTATTTTGCAAGTTTTTTTTTTTAAAGCCCTACAATTTTATTTAAAAGTATCATTATTTGTTTTTATTATTTTAATAAAGAAAATACTTATTTGAATTATTTATTGTTTTTGTTTAGTTAGTTTAGAGAAAAATGAGAAAAATCGAGATTAAAATCGAGAATCCTCCATAAGTGTAAAAAAAAAAAAAAAAAAAAAAATCCTTTTCTTTTAATTTTGTTTTTAGGCCAGTCCTAAGTGGTCCTTTAATATTTTGTAAAATATTCCTCCTCATTATGTATCTGCCGACGAAATGACAGAAGATGAAATACAACAGTAACAAAGACATTAAACATTAAAACTCTGTAAGAAATGTTCCTGTTGTGCCAGACAATTGAAAGTTAAAAGGCAAACAAATCAATCAAAATAAATTTAAGGTAAAAATCACAAAACAAAATGACAAATACCAAATACTCCACCAATCCCAACAGGTAGCAGAATACACGAGGACAAAAGAGCTGAGATGAGATATGTGGTGTAAGCCTTATAGATCAGTCTTATTTTTACTTAATGGTTATACAAATGTCCTTGAAGAAACTGAGATATGCACATCTGACATTACAAAGACAATTTGTAGTGTCAGATATATAGTGTATTTTAAGCTCACATGTATACAGTACATCTCATTCTAAACGTTTGTGTAAAAAAGTAAAAGGTATCTTTGACCATAGATTTTTCCTTTCAGAATCTGTTGAGTTTCTGTGGGGAAAAAAAGGCGAGAGAGATGGACAAAGCTGCATAATGAGGATAAAGAGAAAGAAGATGTAGGAGCAGATGGACGTAGTCATCTGTATTTTGGGGAAGTTGTCTGGGGAAGCATATTAAGCAGTCTTGAGTTTTTATTTTGAAACTGATTTATGGCCACCCTGTTTTTAAGTGTTTATTTTTTTTAAGTGATTGTAGTTACGGTGCATATATTTTAGTAATTACTTTGTGGCCATCGTCTCAACAGATTTGTGCTTGTATCAAATGAGTCTGAAGCTGTTTAATACAAAACATGAGTTGCTTGTCATTTATCACAGTGCAGAGCAGGTCTAATGATCACTTCTTTATCGCAGCTTTAATGATTCTGATTGTGACAGTTATTGTTGTGGGGAATTTAAATGACCTCTCATCACCCCCTGTACAACAAAATGCTACAAATAATCAATCATGCATTTGATTCCTGAGACAGCTGGGTCATTAAGAAATTAAAGTGTTCTGTATGTTGTGCCCTTCAGTGCCTTAATAACTGCAGAAATGTTTGGTATCCCAAATCTATGTTTTGCCATAATCCTGTCTTGAGGTCTACAGAGAATTCTTTTGAAGTACTTTTGCATGATTTCAAATCAGGTCCAATCAAGTTAATTTACCTTTACCTTGGGATGTTGTTGAGATGTTTCTATTAATCAATTTATAGAAACATCTCAAGGATGCGAAGTGGGAACTATCTGAATGCACCATTATACAACCTTAGTCGGAGTTGTATCAGGTTTTCTGAGCCTCGCATCGAAAAATCTAAGTCAGAAGTGTTGCAGTCATTTATTTTTCAGCATAATCTCTTTCCAACTCAACATTCCTTTGCCAGCAATGGTGGATGGATTTTATCCATTTAATAGCAGTTTATTTCTTCACTATCCAAAAATTTCTCCAAAGCTGATAGGACCTGATATAATCTGAAGCAAACCAGGTTCTAGCTAAACCTCTTTTCATGTTTGGAAAAAGGTGAAAGTCTGAGGGGGCCAAATCAGGTGAGGGTGAGGTGGGTGGGCTGGCCTCTTTCACAACTAATCCTTGAGTACTTATACATTATACTCGCTCAGGAAGACAGCTCTGTCAAAACATTGGTTTTATCGCAAAAATATATAAACATTGGAGCTGAAAAGCTTCCAGGTCCACTTCTCAGTTGTTCAGAAAGTGAAATAAATCTCCCACAGCTGCGTTTGTTGAAAACACGGTCAATAATAACAAGTATTGTCTTCAAGACATCATATGATATCACAAATTGCTGTCGGATTACCTATATCTATTTTTTGCAGCCTTCTTACTGAATATTAACAAGTAGGTACAGCGGTTAGAGCAAAGTCTACAGTATGTTGAGACTCTCAAGCTCAGACCAAATTTCCACATTGCATTAATGTGAAATATCTGTATCTAGATAGGTTTACTGTATAATGACACCCATTGTCACAACTTACATTACTCCTTGCATTAACATTCATTCTGGTTATTTGGATTTTATATATATCTATATATATATATATGTATGTATGTATCTATCTATCTATCTATCTATCTATATA
This sequence comes from Lucifuga dentata, assembly GCA_014773175.1. Classification (NCBI taxonomy): domain Eukaryota; kingdom Metazoa; phylum Chordata; class Actinopteri; order Ophidiiformes; family Bythitidae; genus Lucifuga; species Lucifuga dentata. The sequence goes on along the minus strand of VXCM01001427.1, from coordinate 93,382 downwards.
TATATATATACCTCAGCCGGAGGGTCATTACTTAGTAATCCTGTTTCCTCCATGGATGAGCTCCCTTTGGTATTTTACCCAATTAACCCTAACCCTAAACCTAAATTACGGCAAGCTTACAACTCCCGATTCAGAATAACTTTATTAACAAGAGTGAACAGAGTCAAGAAGACAAGACAAGGGCTTTTTTAACTTGTGGGCAGATTTTATCTCTCAAAATTGTTGTAGTTGTATGTATGGGTGTGAATCTATATATAGATCACAGAAATGGATACGGATCGCATAATGCAATGTGTAAATGGGGCCACAGAATCTGACATGTTCCTGATCAGTCCCCATGGACTCGACTGTCACATTATGAAGTCCAAAAAAAAAAAAAAAAAAAAAAGGCTCTCTAATAGACTTTTTGAGCCTTTTTTTTCATTGTGTTTGAAAGTTTAAAATGTGGAAACTGAAATAAGCATATAGCATTTGGGGCTTTACACATTCTTGGACTTGGCGTGTAAACACACAGGTGATACTAGTGAACGTCTGTGAGGGTTCAGTGATTAGCATTTAGGGAGAACATTGGAATTGGATTAAATGTATTTACTGGAAGCCATCACCCACAGCACAGTGCCATCACTCTCTACTTCACCCATGTCTGTACAAACTCTGACTGTATTTGCACTAAGGTGAAGCAGCAACACAATGTTTACACACGTAAATATTGTAACACCACCAATACCGACTCCCCTGCAGGGCTTAAAGCCTTGTTTTAATGAGAACAGGGTGGTGGACAAACAAAAACCGTCTACTCACAATTTAAAGGAAGTTCAGTCTAAACCAAGGGCTTAGCAAAGAGAGAAAGAGCCTTCCTTTCACCAGTTCCTTCTCCATTGCTTGGCACTAACTTAATTAGGTTTATCAAAGGAAAAATCATTACTGCTTAGGGGAACCCAAAGGAGTATGGAGGGGTAGGCAAGCTGGTTAAAAAAAAACCACAACTAACAAATTCTGCTGAGACATGATGAATGATGCACTGCTTGATATTCTGTCTAGTGTTTCATCAGGAGGACTTGCACGTTAACATATGTAAAAATTGAAATATGAGTGGCAGTATTAAAAAAACTGAGATCAAAGTCTTACTCTGGGATTCAGTAGCCGTGAGTCATGGACTATTTATAGTTCTAGATTTTTCATTTTTATGTCACTTTAGGGACTGTGCTGTCAGTTTTCTGAGTTTTTTTTCTCCGAAACTCTGTCTTTATACATATATATATATATATATATATATGTAAATTNAGTTTTTTTTCTCCGAAACTCTGTCTTTATACATATATATATATATATATATATATGTAAATTGTTGATGACAATTTTGTTTTGGGAAAAGTAACATGCATGCACAGCCAAAAAACTTATTTGCTCCTACATTCTGTTTCTGCCTCTCTCCACAGTCTTCAGAACATTCAATGACCTGACAGCCAACAAGACACATTCCTCCTGAGGGTATAAACAGCTGAGTCGTAACCTGATTAAGATGTCAAGGATAGCATTTTGAAAGAGAGAGAGAGAGAGAGAGAGAGAGAGAGAAGNATTTTGAAAGAGAGAGAGAGAGAGAGAGAGAGAGAGAGAGAGAAGTCAGATTTATGCTGTGTTCATTGTTCCTCTGAAATGGGAAACTGTAAATCCAAATTACATCATTTATGACCATCACACATTTGACTTAAAATAAAGTTGGAGGCTATATGGATTCCTCCATGAAAGCTTGTGCTTTGTTTGCTCTCTCAGACCAAAATAAGCTACACTTGAACATAATTATGAGCTGTTTACCTTTTCAGAATGGTCACTATATTGCTAGTGTTAATACGTTTAACCTTTTACTGTGTCTGCATGCTGACTGATTTAAAGAAAATGCTTCTAATTGTTCATTTACAAGTATAGAAATTACTGTTTATGGTGTGAGCGGCCATATTATATTGTAATGATGTCAATACTGAACTCCAGGTTGAGGAACCTACAGTAGCTTGCCCGACTTTCTGAATAGGAATTCCAAATTGAGGGACTGTTTGATTTGACTTTTCCCACTTGGAGGTCTGAAATTTTGAGTTCCAAGTGCAAATCGAACGTAACATTACAATAACTAGCACAGTATTGAAGTCTGGGTAGCATTAAGTGCATCAACACATGCAAACACAAATATGTTTGAATATGTATTTGTTCTTTACATATTCAAATGTACAGTAAAAGACTGTGTATTAGCATTTTAACCATGGTTAAGCAGGCATTGTGTTGTGTTTGTCTTTGGCTCGTACATTAGGACCCGGAGTCACTACAAAAAGATTGACGGGCAATTTAGAACAGCAGCTAGGCTAGTTAGCCATCTTAACAAGTGCTTATTTCCTAAATATCAGAGCAAATTTGCACTGTAATATGTGTCAAATCGTCAGTTAGTCATCTCTGGTAACAATAAAACAGATTCAGACTGCTAACATGTTCATACAAAAGATTTTTAATGTAGAAAATATGTATTTAGCGGAGTGCTGAGTTTAGCAACCTTACATAAATCGGCAAAGCCTTACAGCACACAGGGCATTTATGGTTGCGCTAGAGCTACGAGCAAATACCATGACCTATAACAAGTGTAATCTCCTACAAACTTTACTGAAGACAGAATTTTCATATACAAGCTCATTTCTGCAGACAGCGAGTGAAATATCGTCAAGTAATTCAGTTACTGTTACTGAATACATGTATACATATAGTTGTTGAAAAATGTTTGACCAGGGAGGTCAGAATGATTCAAAAATCCCCTAAAAGTGTTGTGGCAGACATACTGATTGCAGGATTTCCGACAGGATATTCAGTTTGCAATTTCTGATAATCACTTCTGAGAAAAAAAAAAAAAGNAAAAAAAAAAAAAACAGTTAATCATAGGATAGAGAAAATGGCAGAACCTGGTCAGATTGACTGAGCAGCTCAGTTCAGTTTTGATGCGCAAAAGAACATTTCAGGACACAGCTTTTTGGACATTTAAGTGTATGGGCAGTACACTCATATGAACAAGAACATTTCATTATAGTGGAAAAGCGAATAAAAAAATGAATGATGATATTGAGATTTTCAATTGCAACATGCTGATGGAAGTGGTAGAATTTGGCATCAAAAATATGAATTCACAGATTCATCAGGATGTAGATTGTGGTGTAATGGAGTAGGAAACATTTTCAAGTCATTACTACTGAATCATCATTTGACTACCTCAGTGTATGCTGCAAAAGTTCCCTACTACAGAAGAAAAGACTTTTTTTAAACGAGCAGAAAAATATGGAAGCTGCAAAACACTATCTGAACTTTAAAAACTAATATAAAAACTTGATTTAAGCCTATTTAGCTTGAATGCAGAAATCTTACAAGTGCTTGAAAAGGGTCAGAAAGTTCTCAAAGCACGCCTGTGGCATAATGTATCTAAAGTATTGGGATTGGTGTTAATATTTAATCTAATAGATGTCAGAAACTCAATAAGGATTTAAATAATCATTTTTTTCACAATTGTGTATGCACCACGGTAAAATGTCAGACACTCAAAAAGACAGTTCAATATCTAGTGTGAACTCCAGCTCTGGCAACGGGGACCAGGACCACAGAGTGTTTTATGTGATGTTGAGGAAGGTTTCACTGCTCTTCTTGCAGTGCAGCAGTCAGCTTGTGGAGGGTCACTGGCTGGAGGCATCTCAGTTCAACCGCTCTGCTCAACTGGTCCCACGGGTGCTCAATGGGTAAGAGGTTGGGAGATCATGAAGGCCAAGGCAGTACATCAAAGTTGTGATTGCTGAGGGTGCACAACCCATTCGATGCACCACCTCCCAATGGGACACACTGGCTTTAAACGGGCCAACAGCTCAATTCTGCAGACAAATAATTGTTCACTGTTTCTCCCTTACTCTTTGTGTAAATGCCAAGAAAGTTATGAAAGAAAATAAATTATGTTTGCTTAGTTTAATTTTAATTAATATTATATTCTGCAGTGCAAAGGCCCCTGGCCAGCCCACCAATGGCTGTGGCCCAGCGGGAAAAAGTCCCGCCTCTCCCAATGGCCAATCCATCACCTAGTCGGGCCATTTGAAGAAGCAATTTAAGACAAAACTACATAAGTCTTGCAGGTTTTTTTTTTTTTTTNGCAGGTTTTTTTTTTTTTTTGTTTCGTATCACAATGACTTAGCCTGAGCAATATTTATACCCATGCTACCCATCCTTAAAATCCATTACATCCATAGTTTCATTTGCTGTGTCATGCACATAATCCACTATATGAGGGATTATTATCCAAAGTTACGCCCGTGTGCTCAAAAAATACAAAGCAGGTTTAACATGGAATTAAGAATAAGCATCAATTATCCATGATATAAAATAATGTGAAGTTTTTTCTTTTGAACATGAGTATAAATATTATATGTGAATACATTACTTATTAGCAGTTCTGTTTTATATTTTTTTTTCTAAAACATTTTCTAAAACAGCACAGACAAAGCTCTTATTTTTAGAAAATATTTTGAGCCTTGCTCTCAGAAATTCCACAGGTTTTCATCAACAGCAGTGAATTTTACAGTGGAAAAACGCCATGTCTGATAACAAAGTTTTTATAATTAATTTTAGGTGCCAAGCATCTGCAGGGCAACCTCTGCATGAGCCTAAAGGCTGATTTCACAAGCCAAGCTGGCAGCTTCACTCATCAGAGAGAATTGGTAAGCATCCAAAAGGAAAATATAGGTTTCATATGAGCAGGCCTTATAACAACCAAAAGTTTTTCCCCCAATTAATAAATGAATAAAGTACATACATGACTGAAGTCAGAGGAGAAGGAATACTTTTACACTTGACTAGTGAGACACCACTGAGATCTCTAGAATATCTTTACCTAGGGCTAACGTAAAGATGGTATGAAATTTTATTAAAACTCATGCTCTCTTTCATCCCAAACATTTTAAGCTGAAATACAGCTATTTGACTTCCTTCTTGTGGAAAAATATAGATTCCCCCTCCCCAAATAGGGTTCTCGATTTAAAATCCTTACTGTGGCTTGGTGTGCTGGTGGCAAGTTCACCATTGAGCCTGACTCTCCTTCCTGATTTACAAGCATTTGTACTGATCCTTCTTTGGAAAGAGGGGATTCTCATTTATGTAGCAATTATTTTTCCCCTTGACCAAACACTGTCGTCAAATTTTCCATCTTACTTGTTTGCAGTTATTACAATATGATTGTTTCTTTAAGATAATTTGGTTTAAGGAGTTCAGAAAAGTTTTTTGAAACTTAACCTTACTGTATTTTCCCCTCTGCAGCAGAACAAATCCTCAGTGTGTGAGTGTACTGAATTTGGTGTGTCGTGCATAAATGTGAGCATGCTCAGGTGTCCTTGAAAAATGCATCATGGCAACTCTGAAATGTCAGAAATTTCACCTGTGCTGTCACCAGAGAAATGGATTAACACATCCATGAGTTCACACACACACACACACACACACACACACACACACACACACATTTGTTTTGTCAGCGCTGACAAAACTGATAGTTTTTCCTATAGATTTCACTTTAAGTCTAGCATGCATTCATTCTTGAATTTATAGAAGACCAAGATTGTGAGCTCAAATTGTGCAGAGAAGGTATGAAGCAGCTTTTCATGTCTGACCAGAACTTTTAGTTGGGGAAAAAAAAGTCCTTCATTAGCACTTTACATCATGGTCGTTTGTTTAAATAGACTTAATAAACTACATATATAAAATGGTAAGAAAAAATTGCAAATGCCTACAGTCCCGGCGGCAGAGCAAATTAATTGGCAGGGCATTTGATGTTTATGGGCAGGCATCGCGGTCAGATTGGATTGTTGGCGGGGGGTAGTCGCGAAAACTCGGCATTTATTTTATTCACTCCGAGGTCGACTTCGCGTATCCAACGTAACGTTTTATGTTGAACTCGGCGCACATCTTTGTTGTGCCTCAAACTGCGTCCTTACCGAGAACTGCATCCCCACTACCGGACAACGGATCACGTAATCTAAGACAATATTTATTCCTTTGAAAAACTTTTATCAAACAATGATTATGGCACTTCTTAGGAGCAATATGATAGGAGGTATATGGGCAGCATCGATTACAGTCCACTCTTATTTTGTCGTTATTTCTGCCGAAAAATACATCCCCTCATTTCTCAGCCCTGAGGAGGCTCACATGCACCAAACTCACCCTGTCACATAGAAATAGCCCCAAATGTGAGCTGTTAAAGCGATTTCATTCCTTCATCTTGGGGATGCAAATCTCGGCAGGGAGTATTTCACCTGTTCATCTGCTCACAGTCCGTGCGCCCGCCCGGCGTGTGCGCCTTTATGCACAGCCTGTGTACCTACAGCCAAATGGCTCAGATATTAATGTGACCTGAGACACACACACACCTCCATATGCTGTTCACAAGCATTTTCTCTTTTTTTCTGTCAAAAGCATCAGCACCAAATCATCATCACTGGATGATGTGAATCCATCTTGATTTCTCGCGTCGCCAAACTTTGAGGAGCAGTCATAAATTCACGTCGCGACAGGTGTAAATTTGATACGTTTTGCAGCCTGTTTGTTTGCTTAGTTTAAATTCATTTTAATTACTCGTAATTCTCCAAGTAGGCTATGACAGTCAGTGTATTACCCGCACCCAAGACAGTTTACAACATTATAGGCTACAAACTCGTGTATAAATTATACAAACGTACACTTATTATAAAGCACAACAATTAAAGCAGATTAAAGCCCAAACTGAGATTACATGTAAAACAAAATCAACAAAGAACACCACCGTAGGGCCGGTGAAGGTCACCACTCACTTACGCACTGTTATCTGTCTGTTGCAAGATCAGATTGCAATATATATACATAACGGTTATGCCAATCCAAAAGTGTGGCTAGTGGTCCTCTGGGCTTATCACCTTATATTGCCATGACTTAAATTTACTATTCATCTGTCCGTCCATCCCGATAGCTGATCCTTATTGTCAGTGGTCAGCGATCCTCATTCCGAGCCACCTGCCAATGTGATCCCTCCATTTCATTGTTGTCATCAAATAACAACACTGTACTTTTGTAGTGAGGACGCATCTATGTTGTGCTGCTATGATAATAACCATTACTGTCTTATTTGATAGTTGTTTTAAATTATAGGACATCAACCAGATACTCCAACACACAGAACATAAATACCTTAAACAGGTGAGTCAGATAATATCTAATGAAGTCCCGGTCATGCCTGCTGAGCGCTGAAAGCAGCGCCTGGACAGTGAGTGACAGCAGTCATGTATTTATTACAGTTTTGCAGTGAGGACGCATTTGAGTTGTTCTNTTTTTTTTTTTTTTTTTTTTTAGCTGCCGATTTCATATGGGCGGGCATTGCCCACTGATGCCCGCCCGTAACGTCGGGTCTGAATGCCTATCTCAAGTTGTCTTAAAGGACCATATCAGCCATTTTGCATGTTTATCATGTTTATCAAATATCAACTTTCCTGATATTTTGCAAAATCTCTTAATCTCTTAATCTTTTGAAATCAAATATTCAAGCGATACATTCACCTTAAAAGTTGATGTTCACCTGCTAATAGTTATGCAGCCTTATAAAGTCATGGTTGTTTAAAATTTTTTGATAAATGCAGGTCTTCTTTTGGGAGTTTATTCACCAGTAGAAACATACATTCATTCCAGGCTTTTTATTGCACTTAAATTCTAAAATTATGTAACTTTGAAAAAAACCTGAATACAAATTCTTGTTTGTGATGATGGATTACCTATCCCAAGAACGGGGGTATCAACAAGTTGATTTTAATAGCCTACCAGAATGAACTGAAACCAATGGTGGTCTGAAAGGCAGAAAAAAATATATAAATATATATTTCACTATTCCAGTAGTATGCTCTGTGAAATGATTGTCAGTAATGTTATGTGTATGAACATTGAATATGTTAGGCTCAAACATGCAAAATGGCAGTATGGCCCTTTAATTTTGCAGACTCAGTCTGACTTAGAGCAAAAATCCAAAGGGAGGGATTGATAAAACACAGCACCATATGGGCAAATATTGTTACGCAACCATGTTGCCTCATTCATAACTGCCTGTTACAAGCATATTTTAGCGTTTGTCTTAAAAGAGGTGATACTATGGTATTTCCCTGTTTAAATGTTGGGGAAATGATTCATAAAACACACTCTGATGCAAAAATTAAGACAGGTTTAAAACTGTATTTGCCTCACATGTTAGTGATATTTATTTGACAGATAAGCCAGCTCAGTTGATAAGTTAGTGTATTTTTGATTTGATCTCGCACATATACTGGTGGCACTGTGCCTCTTCCTCTGCGCTGTGTCCGTGACACACAAACACCACACACGCTCACTCACTCACACACACACACACACACACACACACACACACACACNACACACACACCTCCCACGTGCAAGCCAATTCGCATGTCAATTTCACTTTGACACCAGAGGAAGCAGTATAAATTGTGGCTCTTAAATATAAAGCAGCTCATTAACACGCCAGTCTACATTGGCTTGTACCTGTGATGAACCTTACAACATGTCAGTAACATGACAAACATACTACTGACTAACATAAGCAAAGTTTTATGAATGAGCTTTGGTTATCATGGCACTTATTTGGCATGACGCTGAGTTATTGTAATTTTGTTATGAATCCCGCCCAAAATATCTCTTATAAAAAAATGGAATGGCAAAAAGCAAATGCTGAAACCCAAACCTGCAACTGTCTTTATTTGACACATGACTTAAATGATAAATTGATTATCAAAATTTGGATTCATTTTCTTGTGTATATAAATATTTTATCACAATGGCAACATATCAGAGGCAGAGGATGAAACAACAGGAGAAAGCTACATTATCTTTTTCCTGTTGTTTTATTTTCTGCCTGCAGGGAGCAATGAAACATTCAATCTGTGCAGTTCCTATTTACAGTGATGACTAAACAATGATAATGACGACTGTTAGCCTGCAACACTCATGACAGGAATGGAGATGAATTCTGTTAAGTTGAAAACAAACAGTTTTTGTTTGTTTGTTTGTTTTTACATTAGGTCATTGTCATCAGTTCATTCATTCTGAGATATTTCTAATGAGCTTGTTACTACCAGCTCATCACCAACACAAGGAAGTCATAAGACAAACTTCATTATATCTTTAGGGTGTTTTCATCAGTAAATGATGAAGATGAGCATATGTCTTCATATAATTACTTAATTTTCATGATGACCACTTGTCATCAAACTGCTCTCACCTGTCATGGAATCCATTTTGAGATTTGTGATGACCCTTGTGGACTAGAAAAAAGAGCATGCTCAAAAGGAGAGCGCAAGCAGAGAGAATGATTGAAGCATACACGAGGACTGATAGAGCAAACCATTGATAATACCACCTGAGCCCTTAACTGTCAGTGTTGTACCTGTTTTATTTCCAACCAACCCGCAGGAGGCAGGGCAAAGAGACTGAAAAAAAAGATATAAAAATCACAGTTAGGATAAAAAGATGTAGATGTCAAAGAGTTAAAGGCCATACCAGTGGCTTTGCATATTTATAAACAATATTATACAACCTGCATACACGTATTGTTAGGGTTGTTAGTTTAATATTTTGGAAAATGATTGGCAGTAATGCAGTAATGACAGTAATGTAACTTGTATGAAAGCAGTATTTATTGGGCTTGAATATGCAAAATCCTATTCAAAAAAACCTGCACTATGATCATTTTAAAGATGAAGTAATGTGGGCTTGAGATTGGGAGTGTAGGGACTCATCAGTATTTATTTTGGCTGGAAATTCAAATATGAACCTTGAGCTAGAAAACCAAATTGCACTTATGACCAAATTGCTAAACTCAGCCTCTGTCTGAAAATATCAATAACATTGAAGCATTCGACTAAAATAAAATAATCTAGCCCTGTGGACATTATTAGTGATGCTGATGTGGTCTCCTATGGTGTATTTTAATGAAATCTATCTCTGAAAGAATAAAATAACAGATAACTCGTATCTTCTCAGGCACATGGATGTCAACAGCCGCTTCCCATTCACATGTGAAAACAAAAATCCAAATTGGAGTGACTGCTGGGATATAAAACTCAGAGCAATACAAAAAGAGAAAGGCGAGGAGAGAGAATGAGACAGGGAGAGGGATAAATTGACAATGTGGAGTTTGATAAGGAATCTGGAGCTTACACGGATGGAAGTCTGTGTGCACACATGCATGCCCATACAAACACATGCATCAAATTGTTTCTGTCAACTTTTATCAAACAGATGATACTCGGTCATTGACAAAAGGAGGAACAAACTGAGTCATAAATCACTTTCATAAATTTATTAATGAAGGTTATTATAGGGAAACTTGTATTACAGCAGCCATTGAAACGAGCAAAACACACGCAACACATAAGATACATCAAAACCTTATAGAAACGATAAGGCAAGAGAAATTGCAAAATTGTGGACGGCAATAGAGCAACCATTAAATGGATAATGATTCAAAAATAGAATAAAATATATACTTAATGTAAGTAAAATTACACACTTAGAGTATATATACTACATGCAGCATATATAGCATTAATCAGTTATGCAAATTTGAAAATATAATTGTAGAGTTCTCATATCTGTTGCTTTTATATTTAAGGCTATTTTAGCCTTTGTCCTAAGGGTAGATATTGAAATTCTTCTTTTAAAGGATGATCCTGACTGGCCATAATGCATCTGGCTTTGTGAAGCACCTGTTGCTCAAAGATGGCTCTGAGATTACATTGTTCACTAAGTATCTTGCTTTCACAATGTTTTGCTCCCTCTGCCTGTTCTGCAGATTAAAGAAAATGGGAGCACAGATTTGATAAAAGATTTCTAAAACATTGTCATCATTTTCCTTCTGTCAGTGGCTTGATTTATGGTTTAGCATGAGGGCAGATAAAAATGATACAGATGCACTCAGAGATCGTAGTTCTTTTGTTCCCTATGGCATCATTCTCCTGCTTTCTAATATTCCCCAGGTGTGTGGTGGTGGCTGAGCATGGCTGGAAACAGTTCCGCCCTCTCAGAACCATCTAACAGATTTTCAAACTTATTAGGTGTCAAATACAGTCCAGTTAATCACTACTGCTAGTCTTGTTTCCTTTGTGTCCTTTTAAAAAATTGAAAATGCAGACCTTACTTTATTCCAGGTGATTAATTCCACTGTCACTACTTAATGCTCTGCTCAGGGCTGATTGACTCCCTGTGGGCAGCATGATTACAGAATTTCCACTCTTTGAGCACTTTATCACCTTGAACATACATGAACTCCCACCAGCTTATCACAGCAAGACACAAAAAGGTATAAATTAATTGTACCTACATGTGGAGGGAGAAGGATGAGATGCTTAACTAAATGTCTAAAGTACTCGTACAGTTTTATGTAGTTTCATTTAAGCTTCGCCATCATGTCCATTGTACATTTCCAGATTCACACAGATTCAGTCAGGAAACAGCTGGTACACAGGCTATACTCCACACACTTCAGCAAACCAATCATCATTTTACACACACGAATGAAAAGCCACTTAAATGACACTCTCGGTTTTGGTAGCTCTTCATCAGCTGCTGCCACTGTGTTGTCAGGAGAGTTATGAAGTATTTCATACGCCTATTTAGATCTGCTTTTATTTGCTATAGGGCATATCCTGTGTGTCATTCTAATCAAAGTCTGTATCTGTGCAGGAATGCCTCAACCATTAATAAAATCAGATAAAAATATGGCAAATTTGAATTAGGTTTATTAATGTTCTGAATGAACATATTGAAAGGTTAAAGCTAATAGTTAAAGCATGGAGCTAAAATGGACTATGTCGTGCTCTAGCATGTCATGTTGTGTCATTTAATGTTGTGGATGAGGCTCTTGTTTCTGGATTTCTTTGATCTTTACAAAAAAAAAGATAAAATAAAATAAAAAATAAATTTTAAGCAGATTTTGATCTGGATTTTATGTCCCCACACATCCAAAAGTTCCCGGCTGCAAGAAGGCGCTCTATAGCAAACGGGGTCATATAGTGGCAAGGACATCTCACCAACAAAATAGAAAATAAAGATAAAATGGAATAAAACACAAAGGAACTGCTAATTATGCATCAGTTTCCACATCTGTTTCCACCCTATTTGTTTCTATTACTGATTTTGTTTTATTTTAAATATTTAAATAATAATGAGAAATAACAAGCCCTGTTACGTTTCTCTTTTTGCTATTCTGTCTACTCTCTACCATATGTCATCCTACACTCCCTAATATGGAAATGTGTGATAAAAAGAACATCAAAATGAATTAATAATGTTTAAGTTCCCCACACTACTCTACATTTGTAGTCTTACTTTCTCCTTCCATCTCCTGTAGCTCAGAACAGATGTTACTTTGGCTGCCTGTGGGTCCAGAGACAACCTAGGGTCCTCCTCTCCTCTCCTCTCCTCTCCTCTCCCCACCAGGACTGTGGAATCATGCCATCATTGCTGACCTCTGTATATAATGCTGGAAAACATCCAGCACCAATTCACTCAAGTCATCAATACTCACAAACTGCTGGGAAGGAAAAGAAGAAAGGGAAAAAGAGCAGAAGGAAGTGAAAGAAGTTGATTGCAGGCTTTATACTTTTCATAAATCTCCCATCTGTTCCTGTCATACTTGCTGTAGAATAGAAGGAAAGGAGTAATGTTGTATGCCACTTTTAAAAAGCTGGCCCACAAATTCCAACACAACAAATTACAGCAGGCATTATATCTATGAGAAAGTGTGTTAGCACACCAGACTGGGAGATACAAATGAGATGGAAAGGTGCATGGTATAATACCAAAGTCCCTAGCCATACTCAGCTCCACTTCATCCTCTAGGAAGAAATTCTGATGAAGCGACAGCAGTATGTGACCACCCAACCTGAATGACCTTAAACCATTAAATGTTTGAAGTAAGGAAAAGCTATCTGGCTTTAGACATTTTTTTTTTAATCAGTCTGAACTAAAGCTACAGCTTGATTTGAGATTCAAGGCTCAAGCTCTGAATGTTTGTAGGTATATTATAGTGAGGACAGCTTGATGTTTACCTCAGACCAGACAGACCAATTGTCTCCCAATCAATACTCTGAACAGGTACCTCATTGCAGCTCATATATAATCAATTTGCCACAGAGCAGCTTACAGCTCTACTTCACCACCATTGCTTCTACACTCAGATATACGACAAGCTTCTGCGGCTGTCACAGGGAGTCGAATCAAAGTGGTAAATGAATTCTTCAGCTAAATACTCCCAACAGCGGCAGCTGTGCAGAGACACCATATGATGCTTCTTACAAACAGTATAATAGAATGTGGGTGCAAGACAATAAATCATTTTCCATAAGGTTAATACTTTAAACAGGTCGTCATTTTGAGTTGTTTATGCAGCCTGCTCTTCCAGTCTTTATGTTTCCTCAGAGGTTGTTTAGTGCTTAGGTTCCTTAGGTTCCAGCTGCTGCCACCTTTCATTGCTGGAGTTGCTTTACAATCTGGCACATCAACAGTTCTGTCTTAAAGGAGAAATATGCTTTTTTGTTATTTCTTCTCATTTTAGAGTGTGAAATAGTAGGTAGTGTGTGTATTGAAGGCCAGTGAGCCAAACCTATAGGACCTAAACCAGCCACAAGATAAAGAATGAAAGCTTTGCTGTGCAATGACCACTGTTCAGCTACCACTACAAAAATGGTCTTATATATAATAATAAATTATTCTCTTCTCTCACGTCTGTCACATGAAATAACACATTTTGCAGAGTAAGGTGTGTGCGTGTGTGTGTGTGTGTGTGTGTGTGTGTGTGTGTGTGTGTGTGTGTGTGTGTGTGTGTCACAGTTCATGGGTGTTGCCAGCTCAGGCCTAACACAACTTGCCATTCAGAACATAGAAGACAGCTGTTCAGGAGGGGCTCTCATAGAGACCCAAATTAGTTTGTCGTCACTCAGTGTGCACAGGAGTGCTGCAGCAACGTAGAAGTGGAAGAATATACTCCATGAAAATAGAAATGTGGCAATCTGTATTAATTTCCATTTAATATTCAGCATAATGACTGTAAACTCATGTCTCATCTAATTTTTTGGTGCCTATCAGCCTCTCTCTCTCTCTCTCTCTCTCTCTCTCTCTCTCTCTCTCTCTCTCTGTGCTATACTATGGCAGAGTAGTGCCATTTCTCAGCTGTAGTATTGCATTTTCACATCCAATTTATTGAATATTGACTGTGAAATGCGATAAAGGTACATTTTCAGATAATAAAAAGAAATGGTCATGCTGACTTGCAGAAGCATGACATCTGGTGACTAACAGTCCTGCACAATTATCATATTCATTTTTAAACCTTTAACCACCAACTCCATTTTATAATAGCTAATAATATATAAATAATTCTTTGCACTACGCTTATTTTTTCCAGCTTTTATTACCGGCTATTCTTTACAGGGATTTACACATGGAATTTGATATATCAATTTGTTTTTCAAATGATGTGTGCTATTGCAGGGTTATAATTCTGAATTGGCCTAAGTTATGTTATGCAGGATATGAGGTAAAAGTAATAGCTGTTCTGAAGAATCATTCACGTATCCTCTATTGCATCCAGATTGGATTATCTATGCAATTTACAGCCCATCTCTGCCACCACAGGTAGAATTACAGCTCTTGAATGGATCACTGATTTACAGCAACTGAACAAGCCAGCAGGCCATGATGTTTAACTTAGCCACGAGTTACATGTGAATGACTGAGTTATGCCCTTGAGCCCCGTCTGTCAGAGACTGTTAGGTTGTAGTTCCATTAAACTCCCAACTAGCCACAAGATAAAGGATGAAGGCTTTCCTGTGCACTGACCACTGTTCAGCTACCACTATAAAAATGGTCTTATATATCATTTGCACAAGGATATACAATAAAACCCTGTCTCCCTGGGAAAAAAAACAATGGTCATGTTCCTGTATGTCTATCTGTTTTCTGTCTCTACTGATCTGTTGGTCTATTTATCTCTTATCTTTTTTTGCTTTGCTTGTCTCTATTTGTCTCTCTCATTTCTTGTTTCAAACACACAGTGTATTGTAATTACAGGAGGACAGGAGGATCTATCGTGACATTATGAGTTGACATTTCATAACGAGTAAATTTCTCTCACACTTGATTGGTGAGATTCAGTTAAAGGACCCTGGTCCCCACTGCTGTCACGGATATTAGCTGTGATCAGATATCTTGGACCTGTAGCTCAGAGTTTAATGTCATGTCTGGGCTCATAGTAGCATCTATACATCCTGAGGCAGCGGTCAGGATAAAATGGGCTTTACTCAGCAGCAGTTTAATCTGCTGCTGTCTCACAGTATTTCAATTCTTCATGGGAAAAGACCACAGGAAAAGGTCAATTTACTGTTCTGCTGATTATTAAAATGGCCACCTTTAAGCAGGTGTGATGATGGTAGCAAAGTGAAAGTTTAGATTTCTTTTTTTTTCACCCTCCAGAATGATTTAGTAGAAAGAAATCTGTGTTTTTGTAGATTGAAACTGTTGTTTCTGACTTAGTGTGACTGGAATACTGCCTGATGATTCCAGGAAAAGCTAATTTTTTAGAAATCTGTATGTAAATTTTACCACAAACATTATGATGCATATCACAGAGTACAGGTTAGTAAACTATGTACAGTATCTTGCCATGAATTTGAATTTAATTACAGCTATAAAAATAGCAACAGCTGTTTTAGCCTCCGTTGCTAACATTGCTGCTGCATTGAGTTAATGACAGTATGTCATGTGCAAACCGTAGAGTGTAAACAGCTAAACAAATTAAAAGTAAACATTTGCAGGATCACTGCTATGGATACTTAAACAGTGATTCACTGACCAAAGGCTTCATGACAGTTGTGCAATCAATGGTTGGTAGCTTTTAATTAATCTCCTCAATCATCCTGAAGGTTTAATTTTCATTGAGCGATGTTTGGCTCGACATATGAAGCTTTTGTACGATGGCTGCAAATACAGAAGTTTTAACAACTTGGATTATCTCTAACAATCTCTATTTATCTCTATCTCTATTGATATTTCTCTCAGTGATGGGGGGGGGGAATTGGCTCATTAAATTAAGTCCCTACCCCTTTCTCATGAACATGCTCCAGGTCACTGTCCACTACCTATGAAGCTGCACGCACAAGTGACGTCATGTCCAAAGCCTTCGCTCCTCCAAAACCACGGTAACGTAGTTCATACTTACTGCCAAGTCTCGATAATTTTAGTGAAGCTTACAGCTTTTATTTTTACTAGATCTACATAGAAAATAGAAACACAGATTTTATTTATTTGTTGGTTTGTTTGTTAACCAATTCCTACACATACAAATGTCTCTGGCCTTTATGCTGTTTAACTGTAAAATTGTCTGTAAAATGTAAATTTATATTTAAAAGAAGCTGCAATGGCTTTTGTAGCCAAGGAAACTTTTCAAAAGCTGGTATTTGGCAGCATTCTTGGAGAACTTCCACCACTTTAACAAGACGATTGTCCGCAAGAGAAGAGCCTTGAAGCTCAAAGCACCTAACTTTAGAAATCTGTCTATCTTTATGCCTCACAGCTAATTCCTTTATTGTATTGGTGTAACAGTGAATATAAGGCAAGATGGAAGGAATTAGAATTTGGAATGAATACTAAACCTCCTTTACAGGCTACAATAGGGGATATAAGACTTATGGCCCAATTGGAAGAGATTAAAAATCCCTGGATAAACCTGACGTTAAAAATATGGTGGAAAGTGATTAATCTATGTAGAATTCACAACATGATAAGTCTTCTCAGATGGTGTACATATGATACAGAATTCCTTCCAAATAGAGGAGATAAAAGATTTGAATTANTCTTCTCAGATGGTGTACATATGATACAGAATTCCTTCCAAATAGAGGAGATAAAAGATTTGAATTATGGTCAAGAAAAGGACTTACAACTTATTGATCATTTACACATAAAGGGGCATTTCAAAGTTTTCATTGTCTAAGGGATAAACATGGCCTCGAACATAATGATTTTTTTTTTTTTTTTTTTTTTTNTTTTTTTTTTAGATATCTCCAGGTGAGACATTACTTTAATCAGAAATGTGGAAATATGGACTGGTCATTAGCAGAAATGGAATTTCAAAAAATCTTGACATCTGCTTTTAACTCAACACTGTGTAAAGCCTAGCTCCAGATTATACAGTGCTCCTTTTTTCTTTTTTTTTTTTTTTTTNTTTTTTTTTTTTTTTTTTGGCTAAAAATGAGAACACCTTATATATTAAAGAAAAATGGGAGGAAGAAGCAGGTATGGTACTTTCTAAGAAGGACTGGAGGGAAATTTGCAGCTTCCAATGGTCGTCAACTACTTCTCAAAATTGGAGAGAACACTGCTGGAAAAATACAATAAGATTTTTTAAGACTCCCNGTCAACTACTTCTCAAAATTGGAGAGAACACTGCTGGAAAAATACAATAAGATTTTTTAAGACTCCCCATCAGAAAAAATATAAAAACACAGGTTCAGCATGTTGGAGACATTGATGCAAATCATTTTCACATATTTTGGGAATGCCCTAAACTTACTTTATACTGGTATAATATTAACAAAACATTAGAAACAATATTCAAGATCCAAATACCTCTGAATGTTAAAACACTTTACTTGGGTCATGTTGGATTTGTGAAACAGAGGTGTGATATAAAACTGCTGCAGATTTTGTTGGCAGCAAGCAAAAAATCAATTACAAGGAAATGGTTAAGTCCAATCCACCAACATTGAAAGATTGGTATGAAATTATTTTTGAAATATTGAAAATGGAAAAATTGACTTACTCCTTGAGGACTCAAAAAGACAAATTCTATCAAATTTGGAATAACTGGATTAAATACATTAGCCCAATGCATACAGATTTTATTTGACTTTATCAATGATATCTTCTTTCTCCCCAACATTATTGGCAAAGTAGAGATGTGAACTCCCTTGCTTAAATGTATCAGGTTTAAATGTTTAAGGTTTGTTAATTTATTTTTCTGTGTGTTGGTTTTGTTCTGCTGTTTGTTCATTGTTTATGTTATTAAAAAAAAAAAAAAAAAAAATCTATCTATGTCTTGCAGCTTTTATAAGCACCATCAGTCCAGCTACATATGCATGTAAGAGATTTAACCACATATTTGGCAGGTCAGTGGTAAATTTGGCCTTGATTAAGACACTTTGGGGTACTTCACCCTCTTCAACATTTGTGGATCATTTTCTTCCTGTGTAAATGTAATTATGCGTCATTAGAAGAGTAAACCTCTTAATGGCAGTGATAAGAGGCTGAAAAGCTAAATATATATTTGGTGAGATTTAATCAATGCATTGATTACTTCCACATCATGAATAAATTAGATAAACAGCCTAAAGGAGCTACCTCCAAACACTTAATCTACTCAGATCCTGCAAAATAATCAAGGTGGATTAGTGAGGCTTTATTAGGAAGACTATTAATATTTATAAATTAATTTCACACATTGTTTAACCTGACACAGAAGGGGTGAAAAAAATGATAGGAGCCCAGGAGGTTCATTAAGCCTCTGACCAATCCCAACAAATCCACTTGCCTCCCCTGAAAATTAAGCTTTAATTGTCTCACTCCTAAAAATAGAGATAGACGGAGAAACAAGACATTTATCCTGTTGCCTCCTGTCCTGCCCAAACTGTCACTCAGGGAAGGGAGTCCAGGTATCTCATGGATTGGCCACAATCCTTGAAGTGAGGAGAGAGTCAGACATGTCAGTTCTCCTTTGGGCCTTGGGTATTGATTTTCCCTCAGTAGTGTTTATACTGCATGAGGCAGGAGAGAAAGAGAGACAAAACAAAAACTTTTAACAGTCATCTGACCAACAAAGACAGATATACGAATATAAGTTTTTATGTGCAGTTTTACTGAAAAAAAAAAAAAAAAAAAAATAGGTGTTTATGCAGCTTAGGTAAAATATCAGCTAGAAAGCAATCAGACAGAGGTCTTCACAGCTCCAACTAGATTCCTAAAAATCTTGCCAAATTATAGTCAGTCTCATTAGGTCCAAATAGGGACCCATGCTACTGTTGCAGGCCTCTGGTCTGTGTGTCAATGTGTCTTACATCTGAGTGGATCCAAGTAAACTCCCTATCTGCTGTGAATCTGTGGTGTGTCATAGTCACTGCAGGAGAAAATATGCTTTTTGAGGCGAGATGAAAAGAATGTTGCCTAATGTACTGAGAAAAATGGAGGCAACCTTGACATTTTCCACTGTTTGGGATCAGACCAAGGACTCCTATTCAGAGAACATCTACCTGTTCTTCTGTTATTTAAATAATAGAAAAAATCATTAGAACTTTTAGATCTGAATCTGACTCACATTAGAATATGCGGTACATATTACAACAATTTGTGATCTCTACCTTAATCCAAATCTACACCAAAAATGAACTAAATGTCTGAGCTTTCCACCAGAATTTGATTTACCACATTCCACCAGCCTAAAATCTTTCACAAGGTTGTCTTTTTAACTAACAGACAGACAAACAAATGGGATGGAAAATATAATATCATCTGGGGACTAATTTCTTTTGCAAATTAGATCATTCACTCACTTTTCACTGCTGAATTCTTACATGCTTTGTAATGTTTGACAAGCAATGACTAAATAAACTGTTTCAAGGGTTTGTATTTTTGACTAATGTCACTGTATGTGATGCAAAAGGTTACAGATTTTATTCCTCGAATGTCGAAGATTTATTTGCCTCAGAGGCAAATTTATCTAAAAAGACAGTTTAATCCTCTTACAGAGATCTACTGTGATCAAAGGAAAGACTTCAGCATTCAAAGTTTCCTTGTGTTCTGTGCAGTGCAGAAAGCAGAACCCCACAAGCTGTTTCCTGACACATCTTTCAACTGTGTGTGCAAAATGTTATGGAGTCAATATCAATTTGGCTAATATACAATTTACTGTGATTTGTATTTAATATCTTTTCTAAATCCATTATGACAATGATTTAATTATATTAGTGTAATTTAGTCAAATTAAAGAATGTGTTAAAGCAGCATGTTTTGCACTTAGCAAAATTCATTGAGTGATGGGATTGGATGATTTTAATCTTGAGGCTTTTAGACTTTTGTCTGAATCCTCGAACATGTATGAAAGACAAATAAAAGGCTCATTTTGTGTGCTTTTCACAGTTTAGATGATGATTTTTGCAGGGTTAAAACTGACCAGGAGATGTTTTTTTTTTTTTCTCTCTNGAAAAAAAAAAAAAAAAGACATATGTCACCTTAATTCTCAAACAGGATAATACATAACATATCATTAATGTTTGTCATTTTCCTCTGGTTGATCACAAGAGGTTTGAAATTGGAGTAGAGGAGGATTTGTTTTTTCCCCCTCAACTAGACTCTGCTGTTTGTTTTATAGAAGAAATTCAATATGTTTAATCTGACCACTGTCTTTGGTTCACTTATTTGATCCCCTTTACTGATGACATCCTCAAGCAATAGGAGACAAAAGGGCACAAATGTTACCAGCATACAAATATGAACAATGCAGAAACATCTCTAGGAATATGAAATACTGTATCTTAATGTACCTCTTAAAGAGGTTTTTTTTTCAATATCCTTTTAAGATGATTTAGCATATTCTCACTGATTCTAACTAAAAAAAAAAAAAAAAAAAAAAGGCTTGAAGAAAAGAAGGATGAATAAAAAAAGGAAAGAGATAATACCAATTAAAATACAAACCGCAGAACACAATAAGATTATTACTTTTCATCAGGTATCAAGATCTACTGGCACACTTACATACAAACATACATCCACACAAGTACATTTACAGGCCATGTGACTTAACTGTGTTGCAACATTTCATAGAAGTAAATAAAATTGGTTTGTTCCTTATTTCCAACAGGACTGTTATCCACATGGTAGCATGCATTATTAATGTGTAGGACTACAAGGACTACAGCAGAATGCTATAGCAAAGGACTTCCTTCAAATTGTGTTGTGCATTTAATGCAAAGCAAATTTACATTTATCCATTCACACACAGATGGAGATAATCAGGAAGGAAGCTGAATTTCAATCTCAGAAACACCTGTTGTGGTTGCTAAAAACAGGTTTCTTTACGTCAGCATGGACACCCATGAGAGGGACCCAGATGTATGTCTCTCTGCCTATTTCAACTTCAAGAAGGCCTTAGACAGAGAACTCTTGAACCCCTGATTTCCCCAACCGCTGCCCCACTTAGATATAATGCTGCTATTTATGTTTGCCAGAGATATAGGGACTTCCTTTTGATGAAGCAGCACCCTGACTCCTGGCTTGACCATGAGTAGTGGATATTCAGTTACCACCTGTCTCTGGAGATAAAAATAGTACATACAGATGGATCGTGTTGTGTTCAAATATCCTCAGAAGAATCTGTTACCGTTTACTTTTAGCTGCTTCATGCAACTCAGGCAGATTGGATAGCTGTCACATATGGAAAAACTTATATGTAAATTCAACCAAAGTCATTTATGATTGCTCAAACCACATCATCATTACAGAAATATAGAAAATGTAGCTGCAGTTTATATGCCTGAAGAAAAAAAAAAACTTGAAGTTGCAACCTAGAACTTAAATTAGTTTTGCTTCATTCTCCATCTTGGCTCATCTGTTTAGGGGTAGTGGACTACAGGAAGTCTGGGCCAGTGCAGATTTAGGTCTTTTTTTTTCTTTCTTTCTTTTAGCAGTAAGACCAACTTATGGATTTACTTAACCAGAATTGTGTGTAGTTGGGCAAATGCAGAACCTGTTATGAAGGACACAGCCTGCCTGCAGGCTGGTGCAGCCACCTAGTTTGCAGTACTTTTGTTTATTTGTACCTCACTGGTAAATACCTTCATCAACATGGACACATTATACATTAATAAAAACATTAGAGTTCCCTCTATCCAAAGTGTATGTTGAGTTTTCGGAAAAAGTGTCTGGTGTAAAGAAAATAGGTTGTTATGTTGGGCTGAGTAAACCGGAAGTAGTTGTTATATTTCACAGTTCCTTACCTTTAAACAAGTCTGACATCCCAGAATTTTGAATAATCCACATCAATTCCATATTGTTGTCATTAGCAAAAGAGTCTAATGATCACATTTAGACCATTCCTTTTGCTATACTTGTAATCCACTTCGAAAAGTGTCCACAAAGATGTTTTGTCAAGTGAAGAGGTATTAATTGGGACACCAGAAAATTTTCATCTATAACATGGCTCATGGCAGCCATTAGGCTTTTTCACACAGTGTGAGTGCTCTTCTTTTGTCAGTCAGGATCTTTGAAAGAAAAGAAGCCATCTTGGATGATCCTAGCATAAGAATTGGTATACTGGATCTCGAAATGCCCAACCAGGCTGTCTCCTTCGAAATAAGCATAGCCCATTTGGTTTGGCAGGAAAAACTCACCAGTTTCCAGGCAGACTTCCAGCGACTGACTGATCGTTTAGCCAATGAGATAAGCTTTCTAACAATATATTGAGTTGCTGGGTAAAGTATCATTGCTGTCACACACTGAGACACAGAGCCCTGCTGTGGGCCATATGCACAACAAAGGAAGGGGAAGAAGGGGCCCCAAATTGTGAAAATTCACACCTACACACAAAACAGCTCACTGAGCAGAGATAATGTATAAAACAAATTAAAACAGATAAATACACATTTTATCTAAAATATCAGTAGTTTACCTAGTGTTTTTTTTTTTTTTTTTTTAAAGGGCTCCCAGTAGCTTTTTATTGAGCTCCGCCTGGATATTTACTTAGTAAATTCAGCCTACAGAACTCATTTTAGGTGATATTGCAATCATATTTTATCCAGGAATTGGTCAGACGTGTAGCTATTCATCCAGTGCAACCAGAGCTCCACCAGACAAAGCCACCGGTAGCTTTTTTTTTTTTTTTTTNTTTTTTTTTTTTTTTTTGTTTTTTTTTTGAAGTAAATAAGGTGGGTTTTTTTTCCCAGCTGAGGATGGAAATTTACATTTATTTACTGTGGTTTACTTCTATTACTCTGGAACTGTATTACTGTGGAACTGTAATACTTAGAGAACAAATCTGATGATTCCCAAGAAACTAGAGACTGAGCTTTCAGAAAAGCCCAAGCTTATGTCTGTTTACAAAGGGACTGAGGAGATATAGCCATTCTCATTTGGGTATGTCATTTTCTGACTTTTTGTCCAAAATTTCTGACTTTTTGTCCTGGCTAACAGCTAACTATATATCTAAATGGACCTGTGATAATAGATATATCCTCATCAGAGATTACAATCAACTCAGTCATTAACTCACTCAACTCAACTTACTTTCAACAACATGGACTTCTCTGTAGACTGTGAGAGACATTTTATTGTTTTTAATGTTATTACTTATAATCTTGGGTGAACGGTTATTTGTTCATCTTATTTTGGTTTGTTTTAAAAGTATGTCTATATGGCCCTTGATAGGTCTATTAATACATCATCTGTTAATACATACATACACTAAACAGCTGCATCTAAAATGTTACACATTTTGAGATGCTGTCGTTCTATTGAGAAAAAAAAACTGCTGATTTCTTACCTGTAAGTCAAAGTTTTTAACTATTTAAATATGATTACACCTGTAATAAAAGTATGATCTATATAAAATGCAAAGGCTAATAAACCTATAAACCTGGGTGTGCCTGTTTTAATTTGATCATACTTTAGAGGACTTTGTGATTTCCAACAAAATGCCCAGGGACCTCAGCAGTATACCCTTAGGCGAGTTAATGAATTTTTTATGAGTTCCCGACTGTTCGACACTCTTACTCGTAGAAAGATATGAACATCAGTCATGATGAACAGGCTGTTATTAATTCTTCAGCTCAGCAGACTTCCCACTACAACTTGAACCCAGTATTTGAAGCTGTGAAGTTGTGAAATGAAAAGCTTTTCAAAATGTCATGAATTATGAGCAGCATGACTTGCTGCCTGGAGTTCTATGAGATCTAACACTGAAATGTTCTCTTGTCCACTCACCACAGGGCACTTTTCTCTGCACACACACAGTGTCACACATGCACACATAGACATAAACACACACGTTCACACCCGTCTTCCAGAGTGATAGTAGCTGTAAGAAGCCTTATCTCTCAGTAAAAAAAAGCATGTATATTTCCTTTAAACCTAAGAGACATGATGCCCCTAAGCATTTGTCATAGTGGGTTAATCTTTGGCTGGTTGTGTGCCTGAAGCTTTAAGTAACACATGTTGCTGGTAATACTTACTCCAAACCAGAGAGGGAGATAGATTAGATGCCCCTCTTGGCAGACAGAGATTCTAAATCCAGCCTCCTTATTCACTGAATGAACCTCAGGGTTGTAACTGCAGGCAATAGGTTTGCTACACAGGTCTGGATCATATATACCGATCATAAACTATAATGCAAACTGCTTGCTCCATAGTCGGTACATATAAAATATAAATCATGTGACACACATTGCATATTTTATATTGTATCTATCTCCTACTCTACCAGCAATGCATGTCACATGCACAGAGCTGACATGATACAAACAACGTAATCAGCTACAACATTAAAACCACCTGCTTAATATTGTGTAGGGTCCCCCTTGTGCCGCCAAAACAATTCTGACACATTGAGGTATAGACTCCACAAGACCTCTGAAGGTGTCCTGTGGTATCTGGCACCAAGACGTTAGCAGCAGATCCTTTAAGTCTTGTAAGTTGCGAGGTGGGGCCTCCATGGATTGGCTTGTTTTTCCAGCACATTCCACAGATGCTCGATTGGATTGAGATCTGGGGAATTTGGTGACCAAGTCAACATCTTGAACTCTTTGTCATGTTCCTCAAACCATTCCTGAACAAGTTTTGCAGTGTGGCAGGGTGCATTACCCTGCTGAAAGGGGCCACTGCCATCAGGGAATACCGTTGCCATGAAGGGATGTACTTGGTCTGCAACAATGTTTAGGTAGATGGTACATGTCAAAGTAACATCCACATGAATGCCAGGACCCAAGGTTTCCCAGCAGAACATTGCCCAGATCATCACACTGCCTCCGCCGGCTTGCCTTCTTCCCATGGTGCATCCTGATACATCTCTTCCCCAGGCAGGTAAATGATGCACATGTACCCGGCTGTCCGCATGATGTCAAAGAAAACATGATTCGTCAGACCAGGCCGCTTTATTCCATTGCTCCATGGTCCTGTTCTGATGCTCATGTGCCCATTGTAGGCACTTTCGGCAGTGGACAGGGGTCAGCATGGGCACTCTGACTGGTCTGCAGCTACGCAGCCCCATATGCAGCAAGCTGCCATGCTCTGTGTTTCTGACAACTGTCTATCATAGCCAGCATTCTGTGGGACCTCAGACCAAACGGGCTAGCCTTCACTCCACATGTGCATCAGTGAACATTGGGCACCATGACCCTGTCACTGGTTCACTGGTTGTCCTTCCTTGGACCACTTTTGATAGGTTACCACTGCATACCAAGAACACGCCATAACACCTGCTATTTTGGAGTTGCTCTGACCCAGTCTTCTAACTGTCACAAGTTGGCCCTTTTCAAAGTCGCTCAGATCCTTACGCTTGTCCATTTTTCCTGCTTCCAGCACCAACTTCAAGAACTGACTGTTCACCAACTGTTGAGCTAATATATCTTCCCCTTGACAGGTGCCATTGTAACCAGATGACCCATGTTATTCACTTCCCGTGTCACTGGTTTTAATATTGCGGCTGATCGGTGTATATCTGCAGAGGCCAGAAATGCAAATGTGTTAAGTGATTTAGATTTATTATTTATTTGGTAATAGAATGATGATGTAATTTAGTCCCTACTTTGAATGTTTTTAAGATATTCTTACTTGAATAATTTAATCGGTTGTTTGTTAGGCCTACATGTGAAATTCCCTGATGTACTGGAAAATGAAGCTTGGTAATAAAACTATTAGAGGTAGCAATTTTGATATTCATGGATCCATTCGACACAGGTTTACAATTGTGTTTCAAAATGTGATCAATGTCATTACCTCCATGTCCAGAAATTTCTAAACTTGAATTGCATAACGATCCCTTCTACCAAATAACACTGAAATTCCTTTATCATAAATAATGATAGTAAATCAGATGCAATTCCTGTGATTTATTGTTGAGGCTGATCAGTTTCATTTTGAGAATTTGGAAAAGCACCGGGGGTTCAAAACAGTTTGGAAATGTTTAAAAACAATAGTTATTTCAAATTCGTCAAAACTGTATTAAAGTTTCGAAATTGCAATCTCTAATATTTACCTCAAAGACATTGTTCACCAAAAGAAATGGCTGAGAATACCTGTTACATGCAATTCCACATACTGGCAATGTGGCAGTAGGCAGGTTTCAAAACCTTTAAAACAATTACTCACTTTATGTGAACTGAACTTGAACCAGATCAAGACTAAGACTTTACTACAACTGTCAATCAGCTATGACTGCCTGTAAACCATTTGGTGCATACTCACAAAGATCACAGTCTCTAATCCACTATGCTATAAATCTTCTGAACTGTTTGATTCAAAGTTCAGATGCTGGCAGTGACCCAAGTCAATTGCTGGTTGGGGTGCTTCCCATTTGGGTTATCCAAAATTGCCAGTCTATCACTTAGCCATGTGGGGCCCACTAGTAAATGTTGGCTGACTCTCTGAATAAAAAATTCATGAGAGCACAGCATGCCCTCCATTTACTTTTAGTAATGATTAGATTATTTATCTGCATGGACAGGTTCTTTTTATACCAGAATGTCCTTTACAGCAGAGAACACAGTAAGTAGTCAGTTGGCATTAGACAGCCTCGGATCAGAGCAAGTGTCTAGAAAAGGTTGTTATCTATTATTCATGCTTTAAATCTTAATGAGGAATATGAGTTATTTGGAAGATGGTTTCTCTTTTCACTCCATCTGATGACAATGATTCATCACTGAAAGCACATGGGAGAGCAATAATGAATAATTGAGCATTTCTCTTCCACTGATTTGCATCCCATGTGTACTTTCACTGTCATTTTCAGTGTAAACATGAGAGTGCTGAAACAAAATGAAGTAGTTTTTCTCTACAACGTGAAAGAATCATAATGGTGATTTTGCATGTTTAAGCCCAATAAATACTACCCGAATATAGTTTAGGTTACAGACAAACATTTTCCAAACCATAAAATGTATTTTAATTTTCCTGTTATTTTGTTATTTTTGTTATTTCAAAATAAAATGTTCAAGTTATACATTGGCCTTAAAATCCAATCTTTTGCCTGCTGACACATATGTCTGAATATAGAAGGGATGGTTGTTTTAATGTCTCAGTAAAGGCCATCTTCTGTGACTATATTCCCTGGCAGAGACATACATTCTCTTCTGTGTAGCTTCATGTTGGATCGGTTAAATAAAGTTATTTTGACAAAAGAAAAAAAAACATAACAGACATGGTGTTTGCTGTGATGGATTACCCATATCAAGTCCATTTCAAGTCTATACTAGTTTATTTTTTATAGCATACTGGAAGAAACTGAAACTAATGGACGTCTGGAAGGTAGAAAAACAA
The DNA here is from genome assembly GCA_014773175.1 of Lucifuga dentata. Taxonomy (NCBI): domain Eukaryota; kingdom Metazoa; phylum Chordata; class Actinopteri; order Ophidiiformes; family Bythitidae; genus Lucifuga; species Lucifuga dentata. The sequence goes on along the minus strand of VXCM01001427.1, from coordinate 65,713 downwards.
TAATAAAATTTACCATGAAACTAGTATACTTTGGGAAATGGTTGTCATTAACACAATGTATGGGCTCAAACATACACAATAGATGGTATTGTCCTTTAAAGATGCATTAAGCTATTTTTCAGCTCTTGTGAACAACAACCATAATCTCAGAAATACAGCCCTGATAAACATCTGAATTATCAAGTTGTCATGTCTAATGTGTTGGCATCCAATGCCTACTTATAGCATTTTGCATGTGGTAGACACAGAGCAACACAAGCATCCCAGTGCAGTTGTTTCTCTTTTCAGCTCTAGTTTGATGTGCTGTCTTTTGAGAAATATTTTTAATTTACAGCTACATACTGTATTTTACTTTCATCACCAACTACCTGCACACTTTGTCTCTGCATATGTCTCTCATCTCTCATGGACTACCTACCCAGCATAAAGACTTGTCTGAGACGTTTTGCTTTAAATGAATGCCCAAAATTTTGTAAAAGGATGCTTGTGAGAGCCACGTGACTCAAACATACAGTCTGTACTTGGCCTTAAAATGATGAGATAAAAGTGACTGAAAGCTGTGCAGAGCTGCAGAGTTTGTTGTTATTCCTCAATCTGCTCTGTAACTGAGAGATTTTTTTCTTATCAAAATATATTAAATACAATATATTCATCTTAAAATCAAAACTGTTACTTAATGCAGCAAACATGCAGCATCCTTGGAGTTTCAGCAAAGCCAAATCATTTTCTCTTTTGATAAATGGGCCTGCCCATTTTCACTGACCCACAAGCAGTGATTGTCCTTGAAATCCAAATATACAGGAGGTGTAATAATATGAACACCTTTTCGAAATAATGCAATCCAATGCAACAGCCCTGTAATACGATCTGCATTTGTGAAGCTTATAGTATTCATTGTTTTTTATGGTTGAGATTGTGTCGGAGAGGACAGTAACATATTTTTTTTGTAACTTATTTCAACACAACAGCAGAAACTACAGGCTGAAGTTGTGCCTCTCTAACACATTAAGTTACGCAGAATACATAGCATAAATAAATACATAACCCATAATACATACATAGGGTAATTCAGAAAACACAGCCCCAGATTTAACATGTCAGTAAGGACAAATAGCATCACACAATCATGTTCCCTCATTCATAAATGCCTGTTACTGACATCTTTTAGCATTTGCATTAAGTTACTATGGTATTTTCTTATTTACATGTCAGGGAAGTAATTCATAAAACACACCATCATGCAAACATCAAGACATGTTTCAGTCTGGTGGTAGATTTGAGCAGTAAGAATTCTGTGCAATATTTTAAACTCTTTGCCTCACTTGTGTTAGTGATCAATACATTTGATAAATAGCCCACTCAGTTGATCAGTGTATTTAAATGTAGAGTTTTGATCTGATCACACTCACATTCTATTGTCACTATACATCTTGCTCCAGCGTCAGCCTATGCTTTGCATCTCTCTCTCTCTCTCTTGCATGCAACACACAGCTAATGTGCAATGGGACTTCTGGTGTCTGGATCTCTTTTCTCTCTTATCTTAGGGCCAGTCTTTTAAGTTGTGCTCTAAAGCAGAGAATTTAGGGTTCATTTGCTGATTTGACATATCCATTTCGTTTTAACACTAGACAAAGCAGCATATAGCCTGCTTTTAAATATGTAGCATCTCATTACAGAGGCACCCTTACAACAATGGATTGATAATGAAACACCAATGCACTTATTAACATAATGGAAGCTTTATTCATGAGTTTCTGTTATCCAGGTGCTTATTTTGCATGACATTGTGTAGTTACAATGTTTGTTTGTTTTTTTTTTTATGAATTATTGTTACTGTTCACAGTCAACCCAAAAGCAGCAGTAAGGGAGAAAACATTACTTTCTCATTTCAGCCTTTTCGCTTGTCGGTAACCCCTAAGTCCCATGTCATTGTTGAGGACGTCCATCTTTGCATGTCAGCACGGAACTCAATTTGAGTTGATGTAGAAAAAGAAGCAGACGAATGTGTGATTTCATTTTGACCAATACTTGAACCCTACTAGGTTATTACAGCCCTGTCCCTTACCAGAAAACCTGGGCATCAATGAATCCACAGTTGTGATATTCATACATTGAGCTTTAGATCTAATTTTTAACATTGTTACTGAGCTGAGGAATACAATTTTTTACAAAATAATTATGCAAATAATCTCTCATATGGACATCCTGTAATTTCAACTTCTGCTTCTGTGTTCCTTATCTTCCCTTAGAATCGGACGAAGAAAATATGGCAGCTAGTTCCATCCCAGTCTATTTGCCCCCNCCCCCCCCCCCCCAAAAAAAAAAAGTGCTCTCGCCTGAGGAAGTGATGAAGGTAATTTAGTGGGATATGGACCACTTTCAGTAGACCTTTAAGTCTCCTGTACAGTTATTACTCTCAATAAGCCTGCTCATCTGCAATGCACAGGCTGAAAATCCTCACCTTATATCCTCTTCATGTTAGCCTTATTCATAAGAGGTTGGAGAGCATTGTTAAGAAATGGAAGCGTTTCATATTACTACATCCCATTACTGTGGCTACATTCTATTACGACTCCCACCTGTCCTGACAAGGAAGTCATTTATTTTGACAGGGCAGGCGGAATAAAAGCCTGCAGTCTTTTAGGAGAAATAAAATGAGCTTATTTTACTACCATGATGTGGAACAATTACCTCTTATCCATAGAGGCTGTTCCTTTTCAAATCAACCATTATTATTCTTTTTTTTTTTTTTTTTTNTTTTTTTTTTTTTTTTTTTAATTCTTGTTATTACTACAGACTCATATTACATATTTTATGGGTTGTCTCAGCTAGTTAATGCTGACCCCAGATCTTCTTTTGTGTATTTTTCCTGATTACATCTAAGGTCTTATGTTATTATAACTTTTATTATATTGTTATCATATTTTTATGGTGTTTGACTTTAAAACTTTATAGATGTTTTTCCACCTTAACACCTACAAGTTTATTACCATTTCCTTCCCCAGCTTTAATTAACAAAGCAAAGTTTTCATTCTGCGTAAATTGCTTTGAAGTAAAGGTATAGATCAAAACTCTTTAATAAACTGGGTGTTGCTGGATAACGTTCCAAGTAACAAGGTCAGTCTTCATTACAAAAAAAAAAAAAAAAAAAAAAAAAAGATGCATGAAAGTATCAAAGAAGAAACAGCTCAGATTTTTTCACTTTATGTACTTTGAGTAAGTGTAAAATTGATGGAACTTGATTATATTTCTCCTAATTTGGCTAGTACAGAACATGAAAGAAGCTTCTCCAAAGCAAACACCTAATATAACGTCAAATAATTCTCTCTTAAAGGACGATATCAGTGATTTTGCACATTTGAGCCCATGAAGCATAATGTCTTCTGTGTAGCGCTGTGCTGAAATGCTAAAATTACTCTACTTCAATAAACAATGTAAAAAAAAAAAAAAAAAAAAAAAAAATGCTGTGATGGATTACCTATCTGAAGTACATTTCAAGTCTCTGCAAGTTTGTTTTTATAGTATACTGGAATGAATTGAAACCAATGGCAGTCTGGAAGGTAGCAAAAACTCCGGTAGTATGTTCTGGAAAATGGTTGGCAGTAATGTTGTATGTGGGTTGTATTTATTGGGCTCAAACATGCAAAATCACAGGTATGGTCCTTTAATCAGGGGTTAGTGCAATGAAAATGGATTAGTAGTGGTTGGGGGGNAGAGAGAGAGAGAGAGAGAGAGAGAGAGAGAAAGAGAGAGAGAGAATAACTTCTAAAAAGGCTGAACTTATTTTTGTCATGGACCAGTTACAAATTTTATTGCTACTGTGGAAATGAAAGACCACTTACTCTTCAGGGGAAGAATATATTTGCTTTTAGGGCTGAAACTGATATCACTTTCATTCCTATTGTCTTTCATTTTTGCTCTCAGATGATGGCCACACATCTGTTTGATGGCTAATGAGAAGAAAATTGCCCTGTTAAAGTGTTGACTGCAGCCTGTGAACAGACCTCAAACTTTTTCCTGTTAGGCCACATTTTGACAGTGTTGTGCTACTGCCAGTATTTAAATACAAACACTCATTTGTGTAATATACTGGAAACTAATAATACTGACTGGATCCTGTGGGATTTTCTGCACAATGCAGCATTATTGGCCATGGTATTGTGCGCTTGCCATTCTTGTGAGTGGCAATTCTATTTTTGTCCTTTAATTTGGTCCAGTGCTGTTTTGGACAACTGACAAAGCGTAATTTCCATGATGCTTGTTAAAAAGTCTATTGCTTTTCTTAAGTGAATGCAGGTGGACACAATCTAATTCTGGTTGTCAATACAAGAGAAAAAAAATATAAACTTCAATGTTAAATTGAGTCTGTAGAATGACACAAATTGCACTTGCATAATGTTTAATGAATGTTACAGTGTTGGACACATGCATGCATGCATACATACATACATACATACATACATACATACATTTATACATAAACAAAGCAAACCCTCAATTATTTGAAATTGTCTGTGCAGCTCTGGAGTGAGTATTCAAAATTATCTGTAAATATTAATTTAACACTATGCCAGTGTTTGTATACTGTATATAAGGCCACGCTCACAGAGTTCTTTTACAACAATAAGAAAAGACTTTACTTTTTATTTTTGTAAATTTTGTGTGTCCTTGGAGAGCTCAACTAAATAATTTACATAGTTATCAAAATCCATTCTAATTGAGCTTTGAGCTAATTTTCATACAAACAAAAACAATTCCATTTGATTCTGACAGAGACTCACAGCCGGCTAAGTTATTTGTGTTGATTGATGTTGACTGAAACGATCAGTTAATTTGAATCATAGCTGATTCGATTTTGCTGATTCATGAGTGTTTATGTTCTCATTAGTGGCATCTATTCATCCCTGCGACAGCTATGGATATTGTTTACTGACCTGTGATTTGTTATAGAGGGGAAGTAATTACCACCAGTAAGTTGAACCAGGACACCTTATCTGCTTAATGTGGGTGATAGACGTTGTTGTGTGTTTATAAGGAAGGTATCTCATTATTTTTCTTTGCAAAAGTGTTGTGTTTTCAAATTTTAACATATGTCTGGTCTCAGGCTGATATGCTAGATTTCATTTAACAGGTATGATGGGTATAGAAAGGCTGAATTTCTGCACGCACACACACATACACACACACACACACACACACACACACACACANAAAAAAAAAAAAAAAAAACATGTTTGTGTTCCCAGAGCTGTGATGAAGAGCTGCTTGTATATTTGTCACATGGAGTGGCTAAGTGAAGAGCAAGACGCAGTTTGCAATACATTTCCAAAACTGCAGAAATGAAAGGCACATTTGTCTCTGAATAGCTTGTGAGTCAGAGAGACACAAAAAGCTCAGTGAAGTATAAATATGTTTCTCGCAGCAGATTTTGATCCCACAGGTGGAAGAGGTTGGTAGATTCAGCCTTTAGAGAGCAGCTATCACAAACAGATCCCACTCAGAGAAAGTCCAATCAACTGAAGCACTCCAAGGTGCAATCCGTGATCCAAATATTACTCAAGTGTCACCTCATGGCTGAAAACAATGGATGAAACATGGATTTGGGACATCTGCCACTTAACTCATTCTATTAATTTTTTTCTAAATTGTGGATTGGCTGAAATATAAAAACATTATATATATATATATATATATTGTCTCTCTCTCTCTCATTTGGCTTGGATATTCTGCTTAGTTTCTTCTCGCTCTGCTCCCATTCTTTTTCTCATCTGTCTTTGTGACACCTGTGCACAATGGAAAGCTTTGCCATGTCTCAATAAATAAATCCTAATCTCTGCACCGGCACCCTGAGGATAAAAAGATCAAGCATGAAAATGATGACTCTTGCTGCTGTTTCCATTTCACTGCCTCACAGAGATGTGTCATTACAGTCAACAAAAGCATTGAGTAATGTTTTAATATCACATCAGCTCCTTTTTGTGGATAGCTCTGAAAATTTGTTTTAGTTTTCATCTAGATGGAGAATACATTAGTGCAACAGACACACACACACACACATTGATTACTAATGTTGACATGCTGACATATTGGTCATTCCATAAACAAAACTTTCACAGAAAATTGAGATGCTGTGACAATGACAGAAATATGAACAGATCAATGTAATTACCATTAATTTAATTGCCAGAACGTAGACACTTACTGTACAACTGGCATAGATCTCACTCTCATTAGCAGAGCAATAATCTCCTCTGTATATCTCATGCAGATTAACAGAAATCTACATGTTCTTTCTCACATCCCATCCATCGAACAGACCTGTCACTTCTAACTGCTTCTTAGGAAGCAGCAGGAAGGTTGATAAACACCAAGGGAGACAGAACTCTATACACATCTGCATTAACATGTCTCTGCCCCGATATATTCCAAGGACATAATGATGCCTTAATAATTTGTCTGAGCAACTGCAGCATCAGCTCGCTAATGTACAAAAAAACCCCAAAACATTATACTTAAAAGACCATACCACCCATTTTGCATGTTTGAACCTAATATATTCAATTTTTCATACATGTAAGGGTTACTGACAATCATTTCCCAAAGCATGCTACTGGAATGGTGAGTTATTGTTTTTTCCTACCTTCCAGACCGCCATTGATGTCAGTTCATTCTGGTACTCTATTAAAATCAACTTGTTGTTACTTGAAACATTCTTGGGATAGGTAATCCATTATCATGAACAACATGTATATTCAGGTTTTTTTGAAGTTTCATAATTTTAGCATGTAAGTGCAATAAAAAGTATGAAGTGAATGTATGTCTCCACCGAGGAATATAGTCCCAAAAGACCAGCATTTATGGAAAAACTGAAATGACCGTGACTTCATAAGGCTGCGTAACTATTAGCAGGTGAAACATCGATTTTTAAGGTGGGTGTATCGCTTGAAAGCTGAAATATGGTTTTATCCTTTGGGAAATGATTGTCAGTAACCTTCCGTGTATGAAAATTGAATAGATTAGGCTCAAACATGCAAAATGAGTGATATGGTCCTTTAACTCCACAAGTAATATGTGTCAACTGTCACCACTATCATGGCAGCACTACCCACACACAGCCAGTTCTGCTGTAACTAACATTGGCCTGCAATAGATTGGATAGGTTAATATATTCATATTTAATAAATTCCATTATGTTTTAGGGGATTTTATGACATACGTACTATGTAAGTTTTTTTGTTTTTTTTTTTGTTTTTTTTGTAATTATGTAAAAACAAAAATCATTGAGCATCTCAGTCTACAATGAATGGAATGGAAAATCAGCCTTGGAAATATAACACAATCATTTTTATGGTGTATATTGGGTATGTATATCTGTCATTCTTCCTGTCTTTGGGTGTCTTGTCGTGGATACAAAAGAGAAACAACTCATCAATGAAAATCAGGAAACAATATATTCTTAACTAACCTCTTAAACCATCCTCTAAATTTGAACAAATGTGATAATAATAGACAACATAGTTTTCATGGCAGTAGACAGATTACTGTATCCATTCATTCGCTCATCTCGCATGATTAAGTGTGGAAACCACCCTCCAGAGCACAGCCAGATGGGAGGAGACCACGGGGCAGACCAACATGCCAGGTGGATGATATATCCCATCTGGCCTGGGAATGCCTCAGGATCCCCCAGAAAGAGCTGAAGGATGTGGCTAAAAGGGTATATGGGCTATTTTTCTGTGTCTGGTGCTTCCCTAGTCTAGAAAAGCAGTAGGAAATTGATTAAATGAATGGAGGGACATCCATCCAATTATTTGAAACTTCACAAGAATCTATACTTTTCACAGTAGAGCTGGATACTAAACATCATGTCTGGTTGAGAGACCTGTTCAAGTGGTACGGTATTTCATCCTAGCCACGTAACACTTGAAAGTGCTTTAGAAGGAAAAACTTTGAAGTAAAGGAATATCTCCAGGGTAACCTATCAATTCATCCAGTACTGTGAGATACCAGTGGATAAATTGAATGTAACTTTGGCTTGTCTCATCAGTCTATAAGCCCTTTGAGTCAAACTCGTCAAGGGATTCCTTCCAGTTTTGCCCAAATTTCCAAAAGTTTTGATCATAGCTGTTTTAATGCTATTTTGACAGCCTTAGCTCCCCCCTGCCATTTTGAGCCGGCTGTTTTCGCTAGGGAGCTAAGTTGTTTCAGAACTAGCAGTTTCAGTTTATTCTAGTAATACAGTAGCTGATTAAACGATTCTAGCAGATTAGAAGATATAGTGCACAATTCAGGGCCTGGCTCAATGAATGTCACAGTGTAAAAGAAGCTAGATATGAGATTGATATGAGAAACCTCAGCAACCTAAACACAAACTTCCTTTAATATCTTTGCACAAAATTTGGAATCACACACCTGCAGTAATTATCAGACTGTATGTTCCATGTTTATAGTCAAATTAGCCACACAGCCATCTGAATAGGGATACAGGCTAAGTATCCGCAGATAGGATGCCTGTCAGATCAGATGACTTCTCCTATCTGCTGCATTCCATAATATTTTAGGTTTTTATTTTTATTTTTTTTTATTTATTTTTTTTTTTGACTGGATATTTGGCTGGGTAGCAGAGGAAAAGTGTGTGTGTAGTTTTATGTGCAGTTTTATGTGCCTCTAATGCAGGAATACACATCCACAATGTGGGGACTTAAAAACCAAATGGTGAAATTTTCCAGGTCCCTGCACGACAAAATTGCAGTTCTTTCTTGACAGGTGTGTGTGCAGTGTGCAGTGTGTGTGTGTGTGTGTGTGTGTGTGTGTGTGTGTGTGTGTGTGTTACACGTCTGAGTGGTCTTTGTCACCTGGTTAAATGAATTTATTGACTTGACTGACTGAATTTCACATCTGCCAGGAGCTGATTCACTCTTTAGTATTTAATTGGAAACTCCATTTCAATTAATGCTACAAAGAAAGTTATAGGAGGATAAAAAGGCACTCTGGCTAATTGGAAATTAATCATTAAAACATGGTTAGAATGAGATAGGTGCCTGAAGCTCAGTTTATGGTTCAGTATGTGTCTGTCCTGCATTCCCTAATCCCTAATCGAGTCTATTTATGTGAAGCCATTGGACCCTACACCAATTTCTAAACTGATTAATTATCTTTAGAGAATTTCAGAGCACAGTGATATTAAATTGAATGTGAAAAGTTTTTTCTTTGTTAGTCTTGCTGAGACATATGCATTTGTTTCACAAGAGGATTGAGAGCAGAGGATTGAGAGGGTTGTAGGAGTAAAAACAGGGACTGAGAAAACCTTACAGGAAGTCTAAGTTTTTCCTCTTTTAAATCACTGTAACTATAATATTAAATTTATCATTGTATTTAATTTAACTGTAGGCTGCAGACCTTTTTTCTAACACTGAATTTTGAACACAACAAATAGAGCCAAATAATAATAAACTATTCCAGTCCCTTTAATTTTATTAATTACATGTTATTCTCCTATAAATAACTGTTAAAAAGGTAAAGAAAATAGTTAACATATACTATACTTTATAATATTGTTAACAGTTGGATTAGTTTTCTTTTATACAAACATAATAATTACATACAGATGGTGGCTAATCATATGGAAAGTATGACTGGTTATGTTTCAGTTTGTTTGTTTGTTTTGTTTGGAATTTCATCCCAGATACATTATTAATTGCCTAATATGGATAATAAGACGCTAATTGTTTTGATGCCTAATTGACCAAACTAATAAATTGGTTGAACCAGTATTACTTATGAGCAGTTTCACACTTCTTCCCATCTCTGCCTCAGTGCAGCTCTGCTTATTATCACCAACTCATCTCTGTACGTCCTCTATAACCTCCAACAAACTCTCTGCAATCACTGCCCTTAAAATGGGTTGCTCTTAAAGGCAGATGAATGAATTCAAAACAAGGGAACTGGTCAAAGTCAAATAAGGGCACATACAGTTTCCTGACTATGTGCCAGATTGAAAATGCTGACCTCTGACCGCTGCATTTGTTAAAATTTGCATCCAGAGCAAGGGCATCCAGGCTGGCCTACCTCCTCTATATCATCATCCCCTGTATCACCACATCTACAGCTTAAGCAGAGCTGTTTGCTTACCCAATCAGGGTGTTTCTGGGCCTTAATGATGTGCCCCACCCAATCAGCATCTGTGTCACAGGAGCTAGATAACTCAGCAGACATATGTGCCAAGCAGTCTGCTTGGTTATCTGGCTTTTCAGTGGCAGTGGTTATGTATGGAGTATTGACTCAAGGCCAAATTATGCTTTCCATGTCTGCGTAGCTGAGAGAGTGCATGTGATGTAAATTTTAGCTGATCATGGTTTCCTGTCCAGACATCTGACTGTATTGTAAGCATTCTGACTGCAGATTTGCTAGAAAAACAAACTATAAAAACAGTCAAATGTGTTGAACTCTTAGAGAGAAATCACTCAGACTGTGTGAGGAGATGAAAATGTGTGCCTCAATGGATGTACTGTGACAGATTTATGTAGAACAAGAAAAAAATTAAGGAAAAAATTGGCGATGGTGGCGGGAAATGTATGCATTCCCTTATTGTTTTGATGCTCAGCTGGCTTTTTGGCTTCATTTAATACCACGACTCTAACTACTGCACAAGTGAAACCCGTCCACTTGTACAGATACCCAAATATAAAATGTACAGAACCAGACCTGGACTGCAGTGGATGCTTCCTCCATTCTGCCAGTCATCTGGAAAAATTCTTTAGTTCAGATAGTGTTTGTTGGTGCTCATTTTATATCTCTTTCATCTGAAATTTAATTACATTTAAGGGAATGTGTATGTTCAGAATTAGAAGACAGCTCATCTCTTCTTTGTTCTGGCACAGCAAGGTGGGAGTCTTTACAGAGTCAGTGCTAAAAAAGACAAAAAAAAAAAAAAANAAAAAAAAAAAAAAAATGTCTTTGAGCTTTGAGCTACACTGCATGCTGCAATATTGCTATTGGACTCCCTCAAAGGGAAATGCAAACAAAAATATTCTTAATTAAGTGCATAATATCCCAATCAATTCAAGTGTTCTAAAAATCTTGTCAGAGCAGACCTACTCCTGACCAGCAATTACACCCACAGCTAAATGACACTGCAGTATACTTCAGAACCTCATCCTATTCCAAACACACTTTTAATGTGATTTTATTTTATATACTGCACACAATTAAAGCATGTGTGAGCTCACCTCTTAGAGGACTATTTCCCCAAAAAGTGTTTCCTTCAGGACGACATTTTATGGTGTCATTGAATGTGAATAGGGTATGATGGGCAATCACCTTAAGTATCTAATGCATTGTTTAAATAGCAGATTTGGACATAGAGTTTTGGGTTATGTTGAGGGCAAGGTGGATTGGATCTTCCCCAGGCTCACATATGCACTCATTAGGAGCTTCATTTAATTATAAACATCCTTAGATTAATAACCTTTTTTACAAACACTTATTTGGTTTTGGAATGAAGAACTGAAATGCATGTGTTTTAAATATATTTACAATGAAAAGTCAAGTAACTGGCACTTGTAATAATAAGATTTAGTTTTCCATTACCAATTTACAACAAAGTGCATGAGTGCTTGTGTTCAGTTTTTCATGTGTTCATGTGTTGCATGTGTTCAGCTTTGCCAAGTGTTAAGGTCAGACAGGGTGTATAACTGAGCTTTTTAAAAGTTTTTGTAACTTCCACCTCTTGGCAGGTTCCAAATTACATCAGACTTATGTGAAGTTGCATAGAGTCAATAAAGATCTGCAGTGAGATTCTGCTACAACCAAAACTAACTATTGTTATTATTATTTTATTTAATGTAGCATGATTGTGACCCCAGTTTGACAGGTTCAGCAGTTCTGCTGATACAGTACAGATGCAGTACACATCTATATAACACAGATGTAGTGTATAGTTATATAATCCACAGTCAGTTGACTTTTCCATGAACACTTAAGAGTCTCTACTGAGAAACTTCTTAGGCCCTGTTTATGTATTTATTTTTTGTTAAATGTGAATACATTATGTAAAAAAAAAAAAAAAAAAANTAAAAAAAAAAAAAAAAAAATGTTTATCAAGGGCAAAGATGGGAAATATGATATAAAGAGCCATGAGCATGTGCAGTAAGTGTTTCGGTGTTTTCCAGATTTCCTACGTGAGCTTTGGTGTTTTTCTGTTATTGCAAGTGCTAAACCCCACTCAGGTTTATGTGAACACATGGTTATTCTTAAGTCAAGTAAATTATCTCACCTGATTTAAAAAGCCAGGAAAGTTTTTAATACCCTTCATAATTTGTTTGCGGGGTTTACACATCAGTTTTGAGAGGGGAAAAACTGCCAATTCAAAATTAATGCTTCTGTAGGAAACAATTTGTCATCTGACAAATTATATCAATTTGCGTAAAGTGTAGAGGAGTGTGGCTATTATCGTGCAGCCCAGGCTGCCCCAACAAGCAACTACTTGGCTTGAGAAACCTACATCGGTTGGTGATTTGAATTTTGTGGGATGCAGATATTGCTGTCCTCAATTGGTAGTATTACTTAGGCTTACTGTATACATTGTACTTCAGAGAGGAAAGTTATAAAGAGGGCATAAGTTAGCTTAAGTAGATAGCAGGAAGCTGAGTTTGGTTTGGTTTGATCATGATGCTTATTCAGATTGGTCCTCATGAAGAACACTGTTAAGTCCTAGTTTTATGTCGATAATCAAGCCATTGGGGAGAGGGGCTGTAGCCTGATGACAGAATACTGAATACATAAAGAATACATAAAGCATAATTTATTCATTTCATTCCTTTTATCTTATACAGTTCAAGGAAAATTTAGGAATGATAATGATTCTCAAACTAGCTACAAACTGGATAAAAACCAAGTTTCTGGTTATAGAGAGCTTTAAACTTAAAGGCACTACATTTTGCAGTTCACAGTAAATTGGCTATAAGGCCAGTGTGTTTGTCTCAGGTGTTTTTCATTCTACTGAGCTTTGTCTCAGTGTAAAGCTGTTGTGTAGTGTGTTTATTTTACACCTACACATGTATTTTAAACCTTGGATTTTCCAATATATTGATTTATTGAGACGTATGTAAATGCAGCAATTGCACTCGCAAGAATCTTACTATTGGAATACTGTATTGGGTACTGTACAATAAGTTGTACAGTACCTTTCAAAATCAAACATTTATTTTGGGTGAGATGACAAGCCAGCCACTATCTCAATCAATTTCCCGAAGCACTATGTGTAATATAAACTTACCAAACTGTAAAGGTGATGTAAATGTAAATACATGTAGCATCTCGTGATTTTGATTGAAGCAAGTTAATAATAGTCTTGTGCATATGCTTAAATTCTGCATGTCAGATCAAAAGCCTTGTACCATCACTTCAGTCAAGCTTGGTCTTATTTTAAGTGTGAACATAACAACATCAAGATTTTTCTCTCTCTGATAGTATTTGGAGCTTTTTTCTCTTTGAGACAGTGATTTTATGTAATTAATGTATTTCCAATTAAAATGAGATGTTCAGACAGGATATAATATCGGGGGGATAGGACTGATTTCTGAAAATGGACATGGCCTAGCAAGCATAGTGATATGGTGCATTTCCCTTCAGGCAAAGATAGCCTGTATTGTCTGCTTCAAGTGGTTTGCATTTGTGAAATAATCAGTAAAAATACTACAGTCTGGGATTTTCACTTAAACTACTTTTTCCCTTCGGCAAATAAAATCAAGGTTTTTAACCAAATTACATTGAAACACAGACTAATATATTACCCCTCCAGCTACTACTGCTAAAAAGGTCCTTTGCAAATTTGTATGATGAGACGGTTTAGCTTGTCGGCTCAAATCCCATTTGATTGGATGATATATGTAGTATACCTCTGAGTGCAACAATTATCATTATGAAATATTCTGACATTTTTCCAAAAGAGGAAAGGCAGAGATTTTTATACGAAAACATACAAAAATGGTTTGGCATATACTAGTAGATAACAGAGCAGTTATCGCAGGCACACACACAGATAACTTGGAAAATATTTTTTTATTTCACTGTTTTTAATAACTTTGAAAGAGCATTCAACTTGATAATAAATGTCGGCTAAAATGTCAGATTCATATAGCTTTATTGTACAAATGTTCTGTCTGGATGCACTTAAAATGTGATGTAATTTTTAAAAACTATGGATGACCTTTTAGGTTTAGTGAAGTTTCATTTCAATTTTTTGAAACTCTTAGCAGAAGTTGAAACAGGAAGACTCGACTGTCATCTGCCACCCGACTCCCATCTCCTGCTAATTCATTTCCTATGAATATGTCTGTCTATCAGGATGGGCTTTCCTCCTCAGTTTATTACTTCACTGCTTTTTGCATTCAACTCCTTACCTGGCTGCTGTCACTGCAGTTTGTTGCTGTTCAGCCCTGTTTGTGATGTGGAGGGCTCCCTACACCAAGCTCCCCTTGTGCATATAGACTCAGGTGGGGGGTAGCAAAGCTGTGATAGACTGCCCTGATCACCTTTGGATTGTTTAGTTATGCTGTAGAGCAAAGGTTTGATAAGCAAGCATATTGTTTATAGCTTTTGTTCAAACAGCGCACACAAGGGACGCAGATGAACACCATAAGCATGGCTGCAATGTGATACACCACTGACTACATTAACCTGCCAGCAGAGACCCGGGGGTTTGATCGCGCCTGTGTTTGTCACCACTCTAGTGATTCATAATTGACTGGGCTGTGTACATGGAGGGGAGGGGNAGCAGTTACAAGTCTTACCTCTTCGCTGGTGGAGGAGAAGGCTTCTAGAATAACTCCCTGCACCTCCTTACTTCCTCCTAGACTGCCACGCCTCCCCACCTCTCCCAGACACAAAAGAGCCAGGACACGAGCCGACTCTGGAGATCCAGGACTCCTTATCTGAGGAGAGGGGAGGGGAGGGGAGGGGAGGGGAGGGGAGGGGCAGGATTTACAAGGATTTGCTAGAACTCCCATGCGTAACAAGCTTCTGGTGAAACTCCACTTTGGTCCATGACATGATGTGTTACGCAGGTAGCAAGTGGCTGTTTATGCCCCCTACAGGCCAACAGTGGAGCTAGCAGTGATAAGGGCAGTAGAGCATGAGGACTTTGCACTGAAAATAGGAGGAAAAGGGGAATTATTACTATTTATGATCCTGATCTGACTGTTATTTGATGCAGACTCAGCAAAACAATCACCATACTATACATATATCCTCTCCATCAATTCAATCTGCCATAACTCACAGATATTGCTTTTAGTGAGTTATTTACCTGCTTATTGTGTACAATCTCAGTTGTTATCTCAGATGATTTTTTTTTCTGTGGTGAGTGTAATAAAAGGAAGCTCCATCTGCAGGTCTTCTTTATTCTCTGAAAGCACACAGGAGTACAAAGTATCTTTCCATAATTTGCTCCAATTCACGAGGATCTTTGTGCCACACCATTATGTGCACATGGATTCTTATCAAACACTGAGACTTCTGAGAGGAGCATTCTCCGTGCTGTCACTCAGATGTTACATGCACAAACTCAAAAGCAATCATGTCTGATGCGAAACTTTCATGTAGCCTGTAACTGCTCAGTGATTGTTATATGCACTTGTTGGTTATTTTAACTGGAATATCAATGTCAATCATCAGCCAGTATTTTCAAACAGCAATCTATTCGTTCAAACTGAAAGAAGCGGAACACTCTCACAAGTGTTTCCAATTATTCTGGCTGATCAGACTGATAGCAGGTTGAAGGTGGGTGGAGCTATGATGGGAATTTGCTGGGTCATGCAATGTCTTATAAAACAATTAAATGTTAAAGTAATCCCACCCTCAAAGGTGCAACAACCCTATCAGGAAAATAAAGGTGATGTCAATCAAGTACAGTTGATACATGCTAATGCAAAAGTTTAATCATCTAAATTAAGTGAAAACCCCTGCATGACTTTCCATTGGTGTGTAGGGACTTTAATGACTACTCTTAATTGCTTAAACTTAAACCAGCTGCCCTATCTGCCAAATTAAACAAAATGAGAAGTAGGATAAAGATAAAATGTTCATACATTTTTGTCAGAAATTTGAAAAAGCAAGGTCATTCTGCAGTTTTCTTTGCAGAACTATGGACACGATGCACATATATGGTATGTACACATTACACACTGCATACTCAAACAGCTTTTGGTTAAATCCACCTTCACAGCAACACCTTTATCTTTGCCATCTGTGCCAGTGAACCATGAGTCTCTTGGGGTGGCTGTGTTCAGGCTGTGTTTGAAGCAGTTTTATGAAAGTCTCTGTTCATACACAAACAAACAGCAGTTGGTCTCACCTACCGCAGAACTGATTCATCTTCTCGTCAAGGCTGGGCAAGGCTAATCTTTCTGTAGTGAGGGAGTCCTCTCCATAGAGCCACGATTACAGCAACTTGTCTTTCAAAGGGTTGACAAAATTATATGCATTCCTCAAGAAAAAAGACTTAAACTGTACTGTCATCATTAAAATGGCAAACATAATCCTTATTAGGTTGAAAGCTAAATAGCAGCATTTTTCAGCTATAAGAACTGACAAAGATTCTATGTTTTAATATATTTTTTAAAGTCCTGTTTTAGTCTGCATTCCAGGTAAATGGCAATCAAATTGGCAGTCAATATCTATCTGTCTATTGTATATATAATTTTTTTAAAAACCTAGTTACCTGTTTTTGCAAATTAACTTTCATAGCAACAGAGGGCAAGAAATGACTTGGAAGAGACTGCCTCTACTGTAATACCCTGCTCTTCTGACGTTCCCCATGGTACAATTTTGAAACCTGTATTATTTTAACATTTTGCCCCTGGAGCACGTGATTTGCAATTTTACAACTTCCATTTTCACTTTGATGTTGATGACACCATATGCTTTACGTCCAATTTATAGATAGATTCTGTAAAGATGGCAGCTGGTCTCATGTCAAATGTTAAGTGCTTAGCAGATCAATTAATCAGAATCTCTCTAAAATCAAGTTAAATTCTCAGCTTTTTTTTTTAGTGACTAATGGCTAGAGTTGTACAATCATCCTTTCTCTATTTGAGGAATATAGCTCCAATTCGTGTGCGTTTTACCATTGGCTGCCATTACAAAAACAGGGTTATTAATGCTTTTATTTCCCAGGGCTCAGTCATAACCACTTCTTACCTCCAGCTCATTCAAAGAATTTGGTTTTATAACTTTTATAATGGCTGTTTTTTTCCCCCAAAAGAGAAGCAGCTTTTGATATGCTGCAATAATAATACTGCATATAATTCTCTAACATTGTCTGACATATCTCATAAAGTTTCTTTTCTTTAATTCTGTAACACTGGCTGCGTCATGATCAGTGTCACAGCCTGAGCATTATGTATGGATTTAGAACTAAAAGTCCAGAGGTATTTCAGAAGCCCATCAATTTTCAGTGGCTTGCTTGTCATATGGGCTCTGTGAGGTTTNTTTTTTTTTTTTTTTTTTAATTGATGTGTGGAGATACAGCATTTGCTTACCTTTTGCTTGCCAAGTGACCAAGCAAACAGTCTGCAATGTACTGCCTCTGATAAGCCTAACAAAACTGCTGATGAAGGGAGGTCAGTTTCATTGGCAAATTACCAAGCAACTTGTATCCTCTACCAGTAAGTGAGTAGACGCAGAAGCAATTCTTTATATAGGACAATTCTAATGCACTAATATTTGCTTCATTATTCATTGTATAATTGCACACTAATGACATATTACACTGGGGGAAAAAAAATCCCTGCTGTCCTCTGTAGCCATAAACAAAGATTCATTTTCTCTTTCACTGAGTAAGTGTGTTATGTATTTTATATGCATCTCCGTTATAAACGAACTGGTAAAATGCTGCATGGAGATCATCCTCAGTATCAAACAATCATGGCATAAAGATGTTGAGATCGCCTCTTAATAAAACCAGAGACTTTGGTTAAAATATAAACGGATGTGCTGCCAAATAGTCTATTTTACAGCTGTGCATAAACATACACTTGGATGTGGATCCTGTCATCATATTCACCATTTTTTGTTAAGAACTAGACTCTCTCAATCCTTCTGCATGACTTTATTCATAAATAATACTTAAAATCAATTCCTCTAGTCACATGTACTTTAACATCTTACGTATCTCTTACCCCTTACTCACAAATATTGCTGTTGCACTGTTGATTTTATTTGCATTTTGTACTGTTTGGAATTGTGCTGCTGAAGTTGAATGACTGATTTGGACAAATATGAGCAGATTTAGTTCTAGACAACAATCAGAGGTTTCAGTCCCCTCTGCAATCAATAGCAGCCCACTAAGCAGAAAACTGGCAGCACTGTGGCCCTGCAGACACTCAGTGTGTGTCAAAGTGACTGAGAATGACAGGATGGCATTCAAGCCCAAGAAGAAAAAAGCAATCTATGAGAGCAGCAATCAGATGAAGTCTCCCAAAAGATTGAATTTACTTTTCCATTACATCAACAGGAGGCAGACATTGGGACTGGTCTTACGAAGATCTTTTTACTGTCTAATATAATGACACAAAGCTCTACAAAAAGTATCAACAGTGATATGAGCAGATTAAATGTGACTATTTGCACAGTTAAACTGTTTACAATTTTAACTCCAGTAATTTTCCTTGTGCAACTTTAATTCAGGATCTCCTAATCTAATGAACCTTTGTGAATTAAGTTGTGTTGTGTCTTCTTCAACTTGCTTAGCTCCATTGTTTTCCGTCAAATCAAGATTTTCACAGGCACCTGGAAAATAATTATGGTTTTTACCTTTGCTAAGATATATACTGTATATATATATACACTTTATATATAACTACCCCTCTGCCCATACCAAAACTTATTTCAACAGAATAAAGTTGCATGTGACCCCTGACTTTTCCCAAAGTGGAATTCTCTCCATAACCCCTTAGTCATTCATCTTTGCTATTTTCTTGTCCTCGACTCTTTTGTTGTCCAGACTCTTCTCAGACCCAATTTTTTTTTTTTTTTTTTTTTTTTTTAAGACAAGTAGCCACCATTAATGAACTAATCTTTCAGTTCATTTCCCTGCAGCTTGAAACAGTTTGTTTCCATTAAGCACTCTTATTTTATAATAATTACTGTAGGTGTTACCAAGTTCCACACAAACTTATGATGGGACTGCTTTTGAATCCATGACTGTCACATTTCTTTGTTTTGATCAATTACATGATGTAATCATGTAATTGATCCCCATATTCCCCATATGAATCATTACTAGGTATATCTTGTTAACCATAATGATGCGCTCCTGCTGGTATTTCACAGGTAATGAATCTAATACATGGTAACTGTCATATACAGTGGTTGGCTTTGGGGAGTTATTGTTGTAATGACAAAAACTTGTGTCAGAAATCCAGTCCCCGTGCTTGTGATTCACATTGAAATTAGTTACAAATGAAGTACTTGTGTCCTCAGTTTCTGTATGACAACAAAAGCTGGCACATTATTTGTCATAGTTTGCCATGCCATGAATTGAGATACGTATGTACACACATTATTGTGTATGACTGTTATTTGTAACCTATTGTCAACATAGGTGTAAAGTTATTTCAAGCAGGCCCCCTACATTGTTTCAGTTTTCATTCTTACTATCTGATTTCCCTATTAAAATGTCAAAATAAAAATAAAAAGAAACAAAGTGCTTTGATTGCCTCTTACTGTCTTTATGTAGCATTCTATACTGTCAGAAGGTCCCTGCATATAAGAAAATTAGATATACATCTTAATTTATATATATATAGTCTAGTTGAAATAGAGGTATCACCTAAAACACACAGTTAAATCACACTAAAAATTAAGAGTTCGCATTCCTAATATCATTGGGGTTTGTATATATATAAATATATACACAGACACACACACACACACGTGTGTGTATTTATATATATATACAAACATATATATATTAGGAATGCAAACTCTTAATTTTTAGTGTGTGATTTAACTGTGTGTTTTAGGTGATAGCTCTATTTCAACTAGACTTAACTTGCAATGTTTTCCTGAAGCTACATTATACTTGTGCTAGTTATCTGTTTTTTTCTGAACTGATTAAGATATTCGTTTATTTATACAATGAAAGATGAATTATCAAAATAAAATGCATTTTAAGATGCAATGAGAAATGCTGTACACTGAAAAAGCCACTGTATGGCTAATACACTTCCTGTGTTTGCCACAAGGGGCAGTAAAGTGTAACCATGTGGACCAGGCTTATACAGGTAACCGACCAAACATAACATACTGTAGGAT
The DNA here is from genome assembly GCA_014773175.1 of Lucifuga dentata. Taxonomy (NCBI): domain Eukaryota; kingdom Metazoa; phylum Chordata; class Actinopteri; order Ophidiiformes; family Bythitidae; genus Lucifuga; species Lucifuga dentata. The sequence continues at coordinate 45,397 of VXCM01001427.1, read as the reverse complement.
TTCTGTTTCCTGTTGATGGTCATATTTTACTTCAGGTAACCGGAACACATTAACTCCTCACTGCTCATATTTAATAATGAGCAGCAGAGAAAATAAAGAGAAATTTTAAACTTCAAGCAGGATGGGGAGAGAGGGAAACAAATGAGTCATAGAATTTCTTATTTAGGATAATTACTGTGGTAAGAAGGTCCCCCCAGGGCTCAGGCATAAAAACGCAATTGACTAGATTGACATAAATGAGTGTTAGGGAGATTGCAGAAATGAAGAAAATTAGCATAACTGCAGGTGATGTTAATGTTAGAGGTAAAATTTCACTTTGTATTTATGTTAATGTTAGACGTTAAATTCCATCTTGCACATTGCTGTAGATAATTAAAGAACATTAAAAGACACTATATAGCAGGTTGCACATCATTACCAGAGAAAACTGAATAATAGATCTGTTTGTGAGCATCATGCACCAGATGGCCAGGTTGATGCAGATTTTTTTAAGTTATTCGATCACAAATGTTTAATAGACTTCCATCTGTACAAGTTAAAGTCAAGTTTAGTTGGCAGCAAAAGCAAGAAGATATGATCACATAATTACATCCAGTGTGTCATCATCTAACAATACAATTAGAACACAGTAACTAAAACAACGTATATCAAACTACAGAATAAAATACACTAACATCAGAATATGGTCACAAGTCATATCAGTGTTTTGTTAAGTAACCACTTTGTAAATTTCATACTAAAACTAGACTGTAAATGCATCTTTTTAATACAATCCTGCTGCATACAACACTAACCACAGTTTCTCTTTCCTTTATTTGCTTTTCTTTTTTTTTTTTTTTTTTTTTTTTTTTTTTTTTTTTTTTTTTTTTTTTCAGTGGTCTAAGGAACTGATGTCATCTTGTCACTGGACATCTCATCTCCTTCCTTCTCTACGCAGTCTGTCATACTCCTTATTTTTTTTTAGTATATACTTGAATGTACTCATCTCTTTTTTAAGGTGTCAAGCTCTCCATTATCTGTATTATCTGTATCCATTGCCTTTCTTTTCTCCAATAGCAGTACATTTAATGAAAGATCTCTCTCTCTCTCTCTCTCTCTCTCTCTCTCTCTCCATAAATTAAAGTACAATCAGGGGCAAAGATCCATTTCTGCTCATAGCTTTAGAAGAGAGCAGGGAATTCTTGTCAAGAGATTTTTTCAGATTACAGTTAAAAAGCAGAACCTCTGACAGCAGCCATCTTGAACCCTGTGGTTTCTTTTTCTCTTAGAATCTATACAGTCCCTCAGACATCTCGAGTCAAGTTGGGAAAATTGGAAATGTCATGTCGAAGTCATTTCTGCCCCATGTTTATTTGGAAAACAGAAGAAAAAAGCACCAATGGATGGATAATGATAAATCACTTCAGCTTCATTTTTTTTTTCTCTTCCTTATTTGTTTTCCATACTGGCCTCCACTTCAAGCTTTTAAGGACTGTATCACAAGCTAATAAATATGAGCCAAAGAGCAGCAAAATGCACACATCTGTTTTCCATTACAGTTTTATGACTTTCTTTTCTCTCTCAATCACTCTTTCTCTTGTGCGCTTTTTCAAGATAATAAAATGGAACAAACCTCATAAATGACACAAGAAACCGATAGGGCTGCAAGAAACCACGTTATGGGGGGCTGCTTGCACTAATTCCTGGCTGTAGTCTCTGCAGCCCTTTAATTAGTTTATTCCGTTCTAAATGCAGACTGAAGATTTAAGGGTGCTCTCTTTACTCGGTTCTCTGACCTAAATGGAATAAATTGAACTGAGTTCTCAGCACAGCACATAGGATGTGATTGGTGAAAATTATTCCTCTCATGGGACACAGTGGAAGCCAAGATGTTAGAAGCCTGAGGGAAATGAATTGTTCCAGGATAACAGCTTTCATTTGTTCTAAATAATCCCTAAAACTGTTGTCATTTTCTGCTCTGATAAAGGTCAAAACTGTTTGATTACACAATTTTCTTTATTGGTTGATATCACTGTCAACCAGTGCCAGGTTAATATTGGATTTGTAAAAAAATTAATTTTTGTTTCATATATTATGCAAAGATCCCTCAAATTTGGTAATAAGGATTGTGGAAATGGAAAAGATATTTACTAAAGCATGATTTTTATGGGAACTTTATCATCAAATGACAGTAGCAATACAGTTTTAACAGTAAAGTCTGAACAGAAAACTTTTCTGTAAATTATTAATAAATTCAGTCAAGTCAAGTTTATTTGTAAAATCCAGTATCACACATGTCTCAAAGGGCATTGCAGACCCACACGTTAGCAGTTCCCAGCCCAGCCCAAGCTCTCTAAGATGAGGAAAACTCCCTAAAAACCTTATTGTATAAGGAAAGTGGAAAAAACCTCAGAAGAGGCTATTCAAAGAGAGATTCCTTCTGAAATGACAGGGTGTGCAATAGGAACCGCAGGTATAGGAACAGGTAAATTAAAAAATCAGAACCAAAGAAATATCACGGAATATTATGAACGGCAAATAATCAATGATCCAGTGTCAGTTTAGTCAATGTGAAATCAACATTATGATGACTAAACTATGAATCACATAGAGCAGAGGTCACTAATAGGCGGACCGCGATCCGGGTCCGGACCCAGAAGCTGTCCCATACGAACCCGGACCTACAGCCAAAACAGAAGGTTATGATTTAAAACCTGACGGGACGCTTCTATTTTAACCGGCGCAGCTTTTGTAGTCTTTACGGTAGTGGTTTAGTGGATGAGGAAACACACAGACCAATTGCATGCGAGTTAAGCCATCCCACGTGATACCACTCAGCCAATCAAGTCTGTGCATTCCAGGCGGTAAACATTGCGACTCTACAGTGCACACAGAGAGAGTTAGAGGCAAGTTACACATGAAAAGACGTTAGAAAGAAAGAAAGATAGCGATACGTGTAGAGAAAACAAAGGGAGAGATACAGACGACTGAGCCGGAGAAAGTTCAGAAAAAGACGGGTGAGACGGAGAAGGGGAGACAAAAATAAGGAACAAGTGGTGCTCTCCAAAAAAAGAAAAGTGGACAGCGAAAATAGAGCGTTTAATCCGGAATGGACAGACTCATTTCTGTTCATACTTCCCACTGGGAGCACTAAACCAGTGTGTCTCATATGTTCAGAAACCGTAGCACTTATTAAAAGTGCCAATATGAAAGGCCATTATGAGACAAAAACATAGAGGTTTTGAACAAACATACCCACTCAAATCTGAAGTGAGATCAGGGAAAATAAGTAGTCTCAGAGCCCAATATGACCAGTCCACCAGGATCCTGAGCCACACATTCACTGCCCAACAACGTGCTCATGAGTGTTCCCTCAGAGTTGCTTGGATTTTGGGTCAACACAAAAAGTTTTTTCTGAAGTTAAGCACTTTATTTGAACATGCACAATTTTCACATTTTATTTATTTTCTCTTATTTTGAAATGCAGCCCTACTTTTATTTAGTAAATGAGAGAACATACATATCGGCAGTCATACATATATGTTCAGTTCTATGTTACGTGACAATAAATATTGTCAAAAAGTTTTTGAATTTTACTGAATTCATTTGATTTGACAGTCAGGTATTGATTACATGCAGATGTTGATACAACTACTAGGCTACTTAACTATATATCACACTAAATAGTTAGACATTATGATCTTCCGGACCTTTGCTTCAAGAAATTTTCTCTAACTGGACCTCTTTAAATATTAGATGAATACCCCTGACATAGAGGGAAGGGGGGTGGGGTGGGGGGTAAAGCAGTGATAAAAACAAGAATACTAATAGAACACATATAAGAATAATCTGCCATATCTGTGCAGCCTCCAGCATTGCTGGCAGAGGTGTATCAAGTTTTAATTAGATTACCAGTATGTTAAAAAATAACTAACTGCGTTACTCTGAGTTGCATCTTGTTATGCTCAGAACTTATTAATCAACTGTCATACAAAGGGGTACGGTGAATGAAAATCTGAAATGTACCACAGTCAACTGATCTTTTTCTTTCTTTCTTTCTTTCTTTCTTTCTTTCTTTCTTTCTTTCTTTCTTTCTTTCTTTTTTTTAAAGAAAGCGACTGTTTCATCTTTTCCCCACAGATGTGTAGCCCGTGAGCCATTTGTGAGCAGCAGGAAGCATTTACATTTGCGAGAGCCTGTGAAAAATGGCTGACACCGTTTCATTCATCCTGTGATGTGACTGGTGAGGCCTGCAAAAGATTTATAGAAAAAGGTTGACCAAAGTATCAAGTAGAACAGGTTTTACTATGTTGATAACAAACCTGCTCTTTTTTTTTTTTTNTTTTTTTTTTTTTTAGTTTATTTTTTTATTTATATATTTTTTCTGGAATGCAATGTGACCAAATATTGTAATAATATTCATCAGCATATAACTCTGATCAGGCAAAATCAGCCAGAATCAGGCATTTTGGTATATTGCATAGATCAGTTCCATGAAACTCTTCTCATCCCATCAGAAGATAAAGAAACAATCAAATTTTATATTAGCAAAGACATAAAATAAGTGTTTCTTGGACAAATACACCAAACACTTTATCAAAATAGAACTCAAAGAGGGCATCAGTTGTATTGGTGATGAACAAATGGATAGAGAGGATAAAATTTAGCTTGATTTTCCTGATCTGAGTAGAAATCATCCCAGCCTCTGGCACTGAAGGCTATCAACCTTTAAAGGTCATAACATGCACATGCAGTGAAAAGATGAAGAGGAAAAAGACTGTTCATCTGAGCCAGAGGATGCTTAATAATCTAATAATTATTCTCAAATTATTCATTATTCTCTGGAGGCTACATTTAGCTGATGGTTGTAGTTCCTACTTACTTTGCAGAGCCTGATTTTACCTTAAAAAATAAATTTACTTTTGATACTTGAGTTAAACTGCTAATTTTTTTTTTTTTTTTTTTTTTTTTTAAACATCAGTGAAGAATGTGTCAGTGTGATTTTTAGACTCCAGAGGTTAAAGGATTAAAATGTGATCTCTGCATCTGGATATATTATGGATAACGTGGTCTCGTTAACTGGATTTTGTCTGCATTATGATCGGATCTCAGTCAAGCAATTAAAGCCTGTGTTTCCAGCTTGCTCCATAGAGAAGCTTTATCTATTTCTTAAAATAATTAACAACTTTCATGCTGGGGCTGTCACTGTGTGCATATGGCGAGTCGCAGCTCCTGATTCAAAACGTTAACTTTATTAACAAGTGGGAAGAAGAGGCAGAGTAGAGACAACATATGGACATGGTCTTGCTGGCTGCATTGCATTTGGATCTCAATATATTGGGCATACATTTACCTCTTGAGCTGACATGCATTGTTCCTTAACTGGATAACTGGATATACTGTATATTGCATGTTAATGCAAAGTCTAAGTGGGACCTGAAGCTTCCACTTGAGATTCCATGTGTATGTCTTTTCAGTCTGTCTGTGTGTGTGATTGTAGGTGTGTGCACCTACCGCTGAGTTTCCTGTGGTGCGTGGGTGTGTGTGTGTGTAGGTGTGTGTGTATCTGCACCTGCTTTCCTAGTATTGCCTGGGGTGCAGCTGTGAAGTGAGCAGTGTTGCTCTTTAATTGATTGGGCTCCATGTCTGCCAGGTTGCATTAAAGACAGAAAGGTCTGCTCCGCTGGGAAGAATGTCATCTCTTCACAGGCAGGCGGCTTTACACCGAAGGCTCAAGGCTTTTGGCAGCCTGCTTTAACATCTTGACACAACTCAGCCAGCTAATGAACGTCATCAGAGACCTGTGGGCTGGGACCTACAAACTCACGGACACACACATTTCTGGGAGTGGAAAACATCCTTTTCTTGCTTTTGTATCTCATTCAGTTTCAGTGTGGTCTCATATCACTCATGTTCTCTCTGTTTTCTCTCATCTCTGTCTTCTTCAAGGTTCTCTCTTCCCACTCCCCCCCCCTCCACAAGTTATGAATTTCATTAGAATAATTAAGAACTGGCAATCATTTTATCTGATATGTAACATGAAGGACATTTTTCAAATGGAGTCATCAATCAGATATCACAAATCACAAATTACAATCTTTAAAATTGAACTCTTTCTTATTATTTTCTCTCTCCACCCTATCAGTTAATCTGTTCCCTCCTCCTCCTGTCATTTCCCTATCTTCCCATCAGGATTCCACCAAGGTTATCTGGGCTATTAGTCAAGCATGTACACGGATGATCTAGTTTTATCACTTTTTTCAGCCACATAGGTAGAGAGATGGAGAAGCAGGGACATAAATCCATCGACATCAGTCTTCTTGTTATGTGGAACTGAGCAGAGGAAACTCTTAAATGACAGACACCTCTGTACTGTATGTTGTAGATAAGTCTGCACACACACACACACACATACACTCGTAGCAGAATGTTGACCCTTGTAGTCCCTTCATAAAACAGCTTTGGTCAGATGGGTCAGAGTTGGTATCTTTATGCCATCTTGATTGATTAGAAGGTCAGAAGATAATCTTTAGATGCAAATCATTTGCTGGCTACATATTAACTGGCTGCCAAGCTAAGTTAATTACGTAGTATTAAAATGTAGGTGACCATGCTTGGCAGGCCATCATGCATTGGGTCTCTGTGGATTTTCTGCTGTTGGCTGGAAATGTGTTCATGCATTAGCAGGAAAGAGTGCCACCTTCATAGCTTAATAGTAAAACCTTTGGTGGATCACATATAGCATTCATCCCTCTGACAGATGACATGCCAGTTTGAAAATGGATTCAGATACTCTTTCATTAACACTAGTTAGAAAATAATTGTGATTGGGGGAAAAATAGTGTTTACATTACATGTTTGAGCTGAATCTGTGTTTAGCTAAGATAGCAGTTAATTGAAACACTAACCCGTGACTCAGATAGGCTAGCTTATGTGAGGAAACATAATGTGGTCAGTTATTTGAGTGAGTCTGAATCAGTAGAACTTGAAAACTGAAAACAAAAGACCTTTTGCCTTTTCTTGCCAAGATATGTTTGGAATTATCACTCGTATGTGTGAGAACCAATGAATGGAATTAAATTGCTTCATGTCCACGCAAGGTAGCATTTAGGCTTTTTCTTTTTATTATTATTTCATGAAGTTGTGACTTGGTATTGATGATACCGAAAGAAGTGAAGAACTGCAGCGGGTGTTTTAGTGAGTAGCTTAATAACTAGGAGATACTTTTTATGTACTTGTGCTAGTGCTTTTATTTATTTATTGCTACAAGATTGTGGCTTAGTTTTATGAGAGTCAAAGAAGTGTACCGTGACAGAGTTGGTCACACGATGATAAGTCTTTAAATAGTATTTTAAAGTTTTGGTTCAAGTTATATCACATCTCTCCACACTTATCAGTTCAGAGTGTGGATAAAAAGGCTGAGTGGTGTTATCACCTAGTGGCACCTAAGTGCAATTCTGTGGAGAGAAACAAGACGTCTATGTGTGTGGGTCCGAGAGGGAATGGAAAAGGAAGGCACGAAGTGCTGGTTGAAAAACGGGACGGTTATAGCTTTGGCTGGATGTGTCAATGAGTGACTATTTTAAGTTTTTCTATTGTTCTGATTATTTTTTTACTGTTCTCTGAGGCCGTTCAGGTCAGGTGCCATTTCAAAAGTTAGCGCCGGTAGCCTGCGTTAGCAGTGTGCCACCCTTAGCTAGCTGCTAGCTAGTGGTCCTTTTAGCTGAGCATCCCTTAAAGATCCGGACAGATAGACGTTATCTGTTGTTGTTGTAGAGATGTTATCTGTTGATTGCCAATGACTATTTTATTAACTGTTTTATTTTACTTTATATTTGACTCAGAGTGGGTCCAGTCATTTAGGGAAACCAGAGACTATACTGAGGTCATTTCCTGATGGATTTGTTAGTTTTGATATTGGTGTTCATTAAAGTAAATAACTTTGCATCAGAAGCTGGGTTAGGTAGCAAGGTTTTTTTTTTAGGGGTAATCTCTTTGGAGTGGGGGTGTTTCTCCTACGGCAGAAAGGTGCTTGAGACACTATTTCCATGTTACATCACACCAGTATATTTAGATTAGACGCTCAGGTTACTTCCGTGACACAGTCAAATCCTGAAGCCTGGTCTACTTTCCTCATTGTGGATAGCGTACTAATTGGGCTGGGGAAAAGAGACCTAGGTCCTGTAGTGCTCCAGCCATTCAAGAGAGGACCTGATTCTAGATCCCCCACCACACAGGCGCACATCCTGCCTGGTATATATACAGCACATGTTAGATAAGACAGCAGCCTAACAAATAAGACTGAAGATTGGTCCGCTGACTCAGACATGATTTGGTTTGTTTCTTCAGTCTGCTCGAAACTCATTGATTCTGTTAACAGAACTGGAAATGACAACACTGTTTCAGATAAATCAGAGACGTATGGATTTTGATAGCAGGTTGTTTTCAAAGTTGAAGTTTTCATAATGATGAAATGTCTAAGCATCGATAGGCTAAATTTAGTTGAAAATGATACGCTTTTATAAATCCAGCATCATGTATTAGCTTTTGATGCATAAATGTTTACTTTTATGATCTGTCAAATGAAAAACAGTCTCTCTCTCTCTCTCATCAAATGTTGCAGAACAGAGCAGAATTAGTCTTTCCAGGGAATAGCAGCCAGGAATAACTGATAAACACAGCTTTGGTCATGCTGAATAAGGTGACCTGAAGCAGATTATTTGCAGACAATAAAATGTAGATTCTGGCAGCTTTTTCTCTTCATCTCATTTTTTCCCTCTCTATCGATCCTAAATCAAAGGTGCCATGCTTTCATGTCACTCTTTACTCTTTATATTTGCTCCCTGACACCCTGATTAGTTTAATGATGTACTCTGCAGCCCTTTGCTCTGCCGTTTGCCCTCTGTCTCTTCATCACTTTATAGCACACACTCATGTCCTTCTTGTAATGGTGCACTCATCTCACCTCCATCTTTTACGCAGCCTGTGGTCTTGTATTCTTGTTTCCTCTGTACTCCTTTCCTACAAATTGGTCTTTAATTTTTTTTTTTCTTGTCTCTCCCAGTTTCCTCCTCTCCTCTCCTCCTGCACTCTGTTTTGTGTTGCTGGGATGTCAAGACATCCAGGTTTCTATATCCTGGCAGAACAGATTTTAGAGACAAGACCTCTCTGTCTGGTTTTGGCACAAGCTGTCTAGATACCAGTCGTATTTTCAACCTTGAAGCTTCATACCCTACTGTTTCATTATTTCTACTTCACCCCAAACTCCAGACAGTATATGAAAACAGAGAAGTGGCATCATTTTTTTAACTCTTTTACACTGACTTGATTTTTTTCATGACACCTAATCTTGTGTTGTTTCACCCTGTTCTGTTTGTTTTTCTCTTGCTTTGCTTTTTCCTCCCTTGTCCTCTCTGCTTATTCCCTGTGTAATTTGTCATTCTTCACTTTTCTCTTTTATTTTGGTCCTCACCCCATCCTCCTCATCTCTAATGCTCTCTCCTAGCATGCTCCCAACTCCTTGCAGAAAAAGAGACTGATGATGATGAGGAGGATTGGAGAGAAAAAGAGAGGGGGGAGATAAATATAGAGAATAACTCTTCTCTAAGATGAACTGGGACAGTTTTAGTCATTATAGCTGGAGTGTGTCCTCATTAAGTCCAGGCTACATGTGAGTGCTTTTACTTTTTTAAAAATCTGCAGGATGGCTTCTCTCAGCTGCTTATCTTTTCAAAAGCCAAGCACTGCAGTATAGCAATGCCAACATATTAACATGGTCTGGGCTCAAGCTGGCTATTTTTTTTTTGATGAGGTTCCTTTTCCTGCCGGGGGAGGATGTGTTCTGAAGGTTGATGTGTATACTCGGGTATGACTTTCTGAGCATGGCTAGTGAAGGGAAATATGCTGCATGTTCTTCACCTCTGAAGGATTTTTATCTGTGTTTAAAACAGTCAGCCCTTCAAAATGCTGACAGAATTCATTCTTTACTGTTTGACTCAGCTTCTCTTCTTCCTTTCCATGGTCCATTTTTGACCTAGGCTTCAGTTGTATCACTCAGTTTACAGGGCAGTATCAAGTCCTTTAAACAGAATTTGAGACACAATCCATGTGTAACAGTTAACAAAGCAAAGGTTGTTTCAGCTCTATGCAATTTTTTTTTTCCTGAATCACACTTTCACAGCCACTTTCAGAAGGATGGTTTTCACTCAAATCTTTCTACGTACATGGGTCAATAGTCTACATCCACAGCATAGCTTTGACTCTGCTTTGATTAAGGATTTTTTTTTTTTTTTTTTTTNTTTTTTTTTTTTTTTTTTTCAGTCGTCATGTAAACATCATAATCATAGAGAAAATGGCCTACACAGACATACTCTATATCTCAGACAGATTCTGCAGTTCTAAGTCAGTTTACTCAAGCATGTAACACTTAATTTCCTTGTCATTCTCTGCATCCATTTCCTCACCTATTATACTTCCTCTCATGAGTCAAATAAGCACCAAAGTCATGTTTGTGTTTGTTGAGCAAAAATAGAATATGGTTAATTTCGTCTATGTGTAAACCAGATGTAGCTGACAGAATATACCAAATAGAGGCGACAGTATTAGCAGTAAAAAAAAAACATTTAAACCAACAAATATTTAAAAAAAAAAAGCCAAACAGAGGTTCATAAAACCCTAACAACGCCACTTAGTCAGCTACAAATGGAAAACAGGTTCTTATGGATCGGGGTGAGAGCGACATGCATAAGACCAAGCAACAGAGGCCAACCTGCCGAGAAAATCCCATTTATTTTGCCTCCAGGACTGAATCATATCTAAATAAAAACATGCATGTGTCTAAAACCAGTTTGAATTAAAAATAAATTAAAAAAGTCAAGTGTTCAAGCCCTTGGAAATTGTTCGGCAAAAATAAAAAAATACGGTCCTTCCTCCGTCGGGGCTTCCACGCTTCTCCTCACCGTCTCCACGCCATCAGGCACCTCGGCTCCTCCCTTCTCCTCACCGTCTCCACGCCAACAGGCACCTCGGCTCCTCGCTGTATCCACGCCACCAGGCACCTCAGCTCCTCGCTTCTCCACGCCACCAGGCACCTCAGCTCCTCGCTTCTCCACGCCGTCTCCACGCCACCAGGCACCTCGGCTCCTCGCTTCTCCTCACTGTCTCCACGCCACCAGGCACCTCAGCTCCTCCCTATATGTAGCATATCCTCATATCCTCCACAATCCCACACAGGTGGAGCCCATCATCAAGATTAGTTTAGGGAACAAGGGGAAATTAATCTGGCAGACACAATCGCCACACAAACACAGATCAAACATGCACCCCCCATTAAAGCATAATAAAACAGAAATACCAAAACACTGCACAATACACACAAAAAAATTCCCTTTGTCTACCATGTGACATATGTACATGAATTACTCTGGATTTTGTTTTTCTTAATCACTGGTCAGATATTGAATGTTGCACATATGAATGTGCCGTCTGACAGAAAATTGGGTGTAATCCTTTGAAATCTGCAGTTCTTTAAAGATCCACTCCAGATGCATTTGAAGACATTTACAAATTATCATTATTGAATAATATGCAACATATTGATATTTATATTATATAACTATACAATATTGAACATAACTGGCTGATTTTGATTGTGTTTTATGTCTCTACATTCAGAAAGTGACAAATTTCCATGGTTTTGTGATGTCACAAATCATGCTCAAACAGTGTATCCACATCACCAATTCAGATTTTTATTAAAAAAAAAAAAAAGACTACATTTAGTCCAAGTCTATATTTAGTGCAGATTAAACAATTTATGATCAGTGTCTGGCACAGCAAACAAATAAATTGTATTATACACAAATCCAGATAAAATCTGAGTGATTTTTAAGTTTTCTTAATTTTCCTCATTTTGCTGCATTTTCCTTCCCTGCTCTTGGCCAAGCAAAGCTTCGGTGACATCCAGGCATCAATCTTCATTCCTATGTGTATCCAGCAGCACACTAATGTAATCTGAACAGGCAGGTGTACAATTGGGTGATTAGAGCTACTTGGGAGTGACAGCTGTAAGTAGCAGTGAAGCCTGGAGGCACTGAGCGGAATTCATAAAAAAAAAAAAAAAAAAAAAAAATCACGCTAACACTACACAGCATCACACTAAATAAGTGGCGTGATAGTTGAAGCTCATTCATAAAGCTTTCCTCATGTTAATCAGTGCAGTGGTGTCCCATTAAGAAAGCACTGTTGTAAAGGTGTGGCCACAGGTAAAAGCCAACGAAGACTGATGTGTTAATGAGTTGCTTCATATTTAGGACTTTATATTGCTTCATCTGGTGTCAACGTGAAATGAAAAAATGTTTCGGATTATGTTCTACCAGATTGGTGTAGTTTCTGGCGTGCTACATCTGTGTCCCCTAATGTGAATGTTCTTTACAACGCATTTTTTTTACATGTATTGTACAGATAAAACCCATGACTTAGGTCTTATCTGAACATATTCAGGCTTTCCTGTAAACCATCTTTTGAAGAGAACAGAAAAGCTACATCATCAGCAAAGAGGAGCACAGATCTTTTTTTCTAAGAGTTTGGAACCTGCTGAGGAAGAATACTCTAATGGGTATATACAGAATAGAATGGTGTAGGACACCCAGTTTAAAAAAATCTTGGGTTCTTTAAAGTCAAAATGCTGTTATATTTTGCTGTCAGTAGCATTCACAGTCACCTTATACAATAGTTATTTTTGCCAAATTGAGGAGCAGGACTATAATCTATATTTGTTTATAAGGAATTATGTAGTTGTCCAAATGTGAATTGGGTGGGACAACTTTATATAATTCTATTTTATAAGAAACTTATTAGGATTATTAGGATTTGCACTTACCTAAATTTTACTTTTCCTATATGTGTGTGTGTGTGAGAGAGAGAGAGAGAGAGAGAGAGAGAGAGAGAGAAAGTGAGTGTGTGTGGAGTGTGGAGTTTGCATGTTCTCCCCATGTCTGCGTGGGTTCCCTCCAGGTACTCCGGCTTCCTCCCACCTCCAAAGACATGCATGTCAGGTGAATTGGGAACTCTAAATTGCCCGTAGGTGTGGTGTGAGTGAGAGCATGAATGAGTTTGTCTGTCTCTGTGTCAGCCCTGTGATAGACTGGCGATCTGTCCAGGGTGTACCCCGCCTCTCGCCCTATGACCGCTGGGATAGGCTCCAGCCCCCCTGTGACCCTCAAAAGGACAAATGGGTTTAGAAAATGGATGGATGGAGATATAATATGTATATATATATATATATATATATATATATATACATTATTAATCAGATGTCACCCTTGGAGATAAAGGTGTTGTATATATTTAATACAGAGATATGAAAAGGTCAGTTGGGTTGTCTTTTTGGATCACAGCCAACAGAGAGTGAGCTCTTTATAATAGCCAATATGTGAGAGTCGACTGCTGTTATTTTTAATGAGTTTTAATTATGGTCTGGAGGAGTGACTCATTTGGAGGAGTGACTCTCATTTCTAAAAGGTCTTACACTGGGAAAGAACACATTTGAAATACTTGGAATCTTTTCCAGTCTTATAAGTAAATAATACCAAAGCATCTCACATGCATGAGGACAGGATGGATGGACAACAGAAGGAGCACCATTAAAGGAAGATGAATAGGGACCTTGGGTTTAGAGTGTTAGCGATGATTATCTCAGAGACATTATGTACTTATAGATGGTAATTTATCCAGCGGGAGCTTTTGTCAGGACAAATTGTTGTAGTTTTATAAGGAGCCATAATAACAGCTGCAGTGATGGAGATGTGAATAATATCATTTCATAATATTTTGTAGGAGACTGTCACTACTGAATTACAGATTTTACAGATTTGTGATATCTGAAGACATTTTGGTGTGTTTTAATTAAATCATATGTGAAATAACATAGCCAAGATGAACAGCTATTTGCTGGGTCAGCCCTCTGATAGAAATTATGTTTATGTACAACTGAAATGCATTCTCAATTACATGTATTCCAAGTTATAATGAGTTCTTGATTACATTCATTGGCAACACTTTTATTTATTTTTATTTTTATTTATTTATTTATTTATTTTTTGCCTAAGCAGAAATTAGTAAATCTCTTGTCCCAGAAAAATTCATATATGGGGACTTAAGGGTGCCTGGTTGGGCTACAAACCACAGGGTTCTGACACGGAGAGGTGATGGTCATGTCCAGTGGTCCTGATTATGCATGGTCATATTATTTCTCTAACTTTAACCATGTGGCTAAAGCTAACCCTTTAGGCCAAGCTGATTGCCATAACTGACACACTTGACGTATTTGATATTATCTTCTAGATGTGTTCACATTCAACATCAACGTTTTGTCCAAATGGTAATAAAGATCATATTTTGATGACATGTTAGTTCACAGTATATTTTGGCTAGTGGAGTGTAAAATTTTATTTTACCCTCTAAAGCTGCTGCTTTTGCAGCAAGCAGTTAGACTAATTTGAAAATATATTGTGTTTAGTTGCGACAGTATTTAAAAATTTACAATGTAATGAGTTGAAGCAAGAAACCCGAGAATGTGTAACTTTAAATTGTAAAGAAATCTTTAATCAAAGACTAAGACTTTAGAACTAACAAAAGCACAACTCAATTTGCAAAGTTCTAAATATAACTTAATGACTCAAGCTTAAGCTGGGAACATTCCCAAATGGAAGTACGTCATTTTAATTCTGTTGTTTGTGGGTTATCTCGCTTGCTCTAGCCACATTGTCCTCTCACATTAATTTAATCTTAGAAATTCAAGCCAATTTGTGATTTTCAGTTGGTAGCAATTATGCCTCTGCTTCATTGTGCCATTTTGATGATACTCTGACTAATTTCTACAGATGCGATCAGTTAAACACTGGGGTTTCAAACACTTAGAGTATGTGAATGAGCCAGAAACTGAGATGATGAAGGAAGTCTTTTTTGTTTTCTCTTGGTTTTCCTCTTGCTGTTCTTTTGTGATTTAGGAAAGTTTCTCTCTCTCTCTCTCTCTCTCTCTCTCTCTGACCACCCTCATGTTCATTGATCAAATGTCCATCTGTTATTATTTTACTCTTTATATTAAAAGATGAACATTTAAAAAAAAAAAAAGTTTCATCTAGTTTAATCTAAACTGTTTCTGTGTGTNTTAAAAGATGAACATTTAAAAAAAAAAAAAGTTTCATCTAGTTTAATCTAAACTGTTTCTGTGTGTGATTATGTGTACACAATGCTTTGAGCAATTTTTCCCTCTTTGTTTTACTATTCACATTTTTGTCTCCCATTTAAAAATAATGATGTATTTATTTATACACTTTTTTTTTTTAATTTTTCTTGAGGTCTTAGTCAGAGAGGAGAGTTTTGATACGATACATGATACTGTTTTGCATTTAATTCTGTTTATGCAAATTGTAGCAGCCTTAGAAAAAAAACATCAAACCCAAAACTTTTATCATTGTAACCTTAATATTTTATTACATCACTAAAGCATCACATGGCTTCCTTCTTTTCTCCAAATATCCTATTCAGAAATATAAAACACTTTATTAGTGAATCATCTCTGTGTTAGGTTTTATGGCTCTATGGGCATTTTTAGTATTAAAGAGCAATGTGGCATCTGGATGTGACAACTCCATGGATGTGACAACTCCCTAACGTGTATACATGCCAGTAGGGTTGAAAAAAAATCCAGCTAGTGATTTTATATTAGGAATAGGTTCTGAATATTGAGCTACAGCATAGGTGTTTAACAGAACTGAACAGTTTTGTTGTTATACAAGAAGCTTCCAACTTCGCATTATCCTCTTCATGACATCATCTGTGCTCATTGATTGTCTCCTAGTTCGATTTTCTGACAACATAGCTTGTTAAGGCAGCGCTGCCTCTGCCATTGGAGTTTCTCACCAGCACATGAATACAATGCACCACACCACAACAATGTTACCAACACACAAACAGATCAGCCTGCATTCAATATATTTATTTATTTATTTATTTTATTTTTTATTTTTTTTTTTTGGTTTTTGTTTTTGTTTTCTCCACTTTCTAGCCATGATCACAACTACTGGGGCTTGCTTTTTTGAGACAGATCTGTTCATCCCTGATGTAGTCACCGCCTACATGCCAGACACATCGAATACATGAATACATAAAAAGCTGAGCTTGTTTCTTTTGTCTCTTTGCAAATATCTTTGCCTGCTCTCAGTTCATTTGTATCCTTATCTCCATCCCCACAATCTCTCTGTCCTTACCTCACTCTGCATCTCCTCTTTCTCTCTTCTTCATTCTTCTCATACTTTGTGTCAAGCAACACTGTGAGAAATAATTACAGGTCCTTTATAAACACTGGGGTTCATTTTGCTTGAGATTTTGCTTTATCTTGATAAGGGATTTTACGTCTATGACGTCAACTCTTTCTTGAGCTGCTATCCTCTCTATGCTCTGCTTACTCGTCATTTATCTTGTGCATGTCTCACATACCTTATGTAATGCAAACCATGCACAGTATAGATTAGGTTCAAGTAAATGTTAGGAATTTATTCTTGTTTCATATGAAGAAATGAAAGATTTTTAAATAAAGTTTAGTTCACTGTGGTGTTCTCTCAAAATACTTCAACAGTTTCCATTAACTTAATATCAAATATGTGCAAGGTTTGATTAATAATGTCTGAATTGTATACACAAGGAAGTGAGCATGGGCTGTAATATTTTTTTTGGAGAAGTTATAAAATCCCTTAGGTGTTTTTGTACTTTTGTGTGAGTTCCAGAAGTACCATATTCTTTGTGAGTTATGTAAGATAGATAAACTAGCAAACATGCAATGATTTTGGTTTTGCAGGGTGCTAGCCATGATCATGGCTTGAACAAGTTGAATATCGAGCATACTCACCTGATTTGGCCCCTCAGACATTCACCTCTTTCCAAACATGAAAAAGACGGGAAGGCAGAACTTGTTTGGTCTTAGATGATGACATCACATAAGCTGGGGAAGCAAGCCAAGCAACAGAACTCTACGAAACAGCATTACTGCCAAAAATGGGTCAAGTTGGAAGGAGATTACAGTATATAAGAAATTAAGTCACTCCAACACTTACGAATTAGATCCTTCTATGCTAGGCTCAGAACTTATCAATCAAGACTTGTAAATGTACCATATGTTAGACTGTTTAAGCCTTGAATACATCTCCTCTTTCTCGTTCTTCTGGATACAAATGTTAATGCTTGTATTTCTAAGGAAATTTGTTTGCATCTCAGAAAAAATAGGGTTCATTTGATGGCATTATTACACCTGATTGGGTGATGTACGTCAGCTGATTTGCATAATAAGCATCACTGATTATCAAGCTCCCACAATCCAGAGTGACAGTCAAAACAAAGAGGGACAAAGAATAAGCAGAGCTGAAAAATTAATGTATTACTTGCTTTTTTTTTTTTTTTNTTTTTTTTTTTTTTTTATACTCTTTGTGACATAACATGTACTCTGTTCCTTGTGAATGTAAATGTATTTGCTTTGTCAATAAGGCAGGAATTGTGAAAAGTCAATCAAAATTGAAATCCTGAGAAAAATGGAATAAGTGAGGGAAGAATAAATGCAACAAGTTGTATAAAGAACAAAAAATGAGTAAAGAAATAGAGGCAGAGAATAAGAGGCTTTGTGTGTGCCTTTCATTTGTCAGGCTAGAATGAACGTATCGACCACACAGCTTTGTGCTGCCATCTTGGAGCGAGACAGACATTTACTCGTTAGGTTTTCTGTTTCCTGGCTCTGTTTTTAAAGAGGGGTGAAGCTTTACTTTTAGTGAATGACCTCTGCAGTCTTCAGCGCTGGTGAAAGGGAGGATATCTTTTTGTTCTGTGTTTCAACCCTATAAAGTCTGAAGTCATTTTTGCAGTTTTACATGTCAATGCATTTGTTTTTTTTCCCACTGTCAAAAAACATTCTTTATTTGACAGGATGACAAATTTTGCCATTCACAGCCAAGCCCATGCACAATAAACAAGGGAAAAATGGCATTTAGCTGTATTCCGGGCCTCATTTGCTGTGTACAAAGTGAATGTAAAGGGCATGATTAAATGTAGATTATATGACAAACAAGTGGTGATTAATTTAATAATTTAAAAAAAAAAAGTTAGATTGCATTTTTATTTTAAAGATTTTTTTTTTATTTCTCACTTCTTTTTTTATTGTTTTATCTTTTTTCTAGAATCTTCTTGGATTAAGTAGAATTTTTAGATGTTTTTCTTTTTTCTTAATAGGTGTTGAGATTTTATTTTATTTTATTTTTTAAGTCTTTCTTAGCAGTAGAGTTGTAAGACAATTGGCAGGCTTGGCAGAAATGTAGCTGCAGGAAAAGCACAGGTGTCATTAATCAGATTAATGATAACTCTGTTCTGTTTAGTCAAGTGAGCAGTGAACATGCACAGTGAATCTGCCACTAACAAATGAAATGCAGCCATTATACTTATTAGTGACCTGTGTTTGACAGCTTAAAATCTCTGACCTGAGAAAGCTCTATTGACGGCTTCATAAATCCCTGCATAAATAGTGTTCGGTGTGCCAGTCAGTCTATGAGCTAACATTATGTACTTTGTTTATAAACCTGAAACCAGTGTTTTATTGTTTTATTACAAACAACAAATCTCATGAACTCACTTATCAAGCAGGTAAGTGAAAACTTACATCTTCTGACCTTCCAATCTTTCAACCTTTTTGACAGTGTGGTCCATCACATTCATCGACATCAATCTCTGCAATACACAAATCAATCTATTTTTAAAAAACAAACAAACAATACAGACCGAATGAATAAAATTAAAGCATACTGTAATTAGCAAATTATTAAAAGAAACGTAAGATTTTGACTTAATTTTATATTATGCAGCAGTCATCCTCAAAGTCCAGACTCTGGTCCAGATCCGGACCGAATCATAATGTCTCCAGACTGAATTATACTTTTTATTATTATTTATTTATTTAAGCAGGGAAGGCCATTGAGAGCAAGCTCTCTTTTACAAGGACACCCTGACAATACATATAAANTTTAAGCAGGGAAGGCCATTGAGAGCAAGCTCTCTTTTACAAGGACACCCTGACAATACATATAAAATAATAAAACAACAACAATAAAAATAAAATAACAATAAAAATATCTAAAAGCCACAACACAACATCAAATAAAACACATACACTCAGACTGATCCATGCTAGCCAGAAGGCACTTAAACTGATTAAAAGAGATTAGATTTTTGAACTTTTAAAAAACTTTTATATATGTATTATTTGCGAGACATCGCTGCAATGTAACAAGTCAAAATTCTCAGCGTTCTCCACTGCAAGTAACGCTCTGAATGTCCAACTGCTCCAGTGTCTGTGAGAATGTCTACTCTGCTTTGGTTTGGTCCAGTCACATTCAGCATCTTGTCATCTCCATGACAACAATGGGTTGGTACAGCGTTGGGCTCATTGAGAGTTGATAGCACAGCCAGTTTCATCAGCAGTTAGCTTGACTCAGGGTCAGATAGGCCATCAGGAGAGGTGGGACTTTTCCTGGTTACCTCCCCACCCATCCCACCCCAACCCCCACTTGACTCAATCCAACCCTGGTTTGACTGACCTTAATAAATGGACCTTTGTCTTATTGAAAATTTTCTTTGTGGACCTTTAAGATTTGTATTGAGTACCCCTGTTATACATGCTTTTAAGGCTGAGTTGGTTTTAACACTGATGTTGGGGATGTGAAGTTGAAGTATCATTATGCAGTATTGCTGATTTTGGGGAAACAAATCTACTTGATGGCTCAAAAAACAAGCAGCCTCTCCACTAATGAGCTTGGAACATGATGCACCCAAAGGAACAGTGCCTTTTTCTCCCCATTTTAAATTAGTCAGTTTTTACATGAGGTAGATAATTTAACGGATTCTTCATTATGAAGCTGGAATGGGGTGTGCAACAAATGACAAATGGTTAAGGTGTGGGCCGTGTTTAATGAGGGTACAAAGTGATCCTTTACTTTAGGCTGCCAATGGGGTTTAGAGCTTGAAATGAGAAACCAGCCTGCATTACTGGTAGATACACACTTATCTGGCCTCACACACACGCATACACACATCGCTCTGAGACATTTGCTGGCAATATACAAAAACTCTCAGCAAGTGGAAAATCATGGCTAAAGTTGTGGAGTATGATCTAGGCTTAGCCAACACACACATGGGGATTATTCCTGGAATCATTCAATATTTCACAGGATGCTCCACTGGGAAAAGAACATTAGTGGAAGTGAGAGAAAGTATTTGGGGATGATAATGGGCTAAACTGGCTATGTATGAGAAAAGTCTCCTTCCAGAGTGTTGAGCCACCACTAGTTTTCCCACATGGCTTCCTTTCCACAACAGCAACTCCAGAGGTCCAAGTTATCTGTTTAGTTCTGATCTCCAAAGCTTTCAGGAATCCAGTCAAAGTTAGCTAGGCCACCTGCAAATGCATCTGTATGGCTGTAGTCTCAATCACAGTATGAAATATTCTGTTGGATCACTTTAAGTTTGTCACTGCCCACCATCTGGCCTGAGCCAATGCTGACAGTTTGTGTCCTTAGACCAGTGTTCAGGCTGGAATTATTATCCCTGTCAACTAGTGACAAGAGGTAAAAGATCCAAGACTTTGTAAAGTGGATAAGGATCCGATGCTGAGTCAAAACACCCTAACGCAGTCTGTGATTAGATGACTGGAGTAGTAAGGAGTAGGGTATGGACTGTTTCCTGAACTTCTCTTCATGTATCTACATCCCACACACAGGAATATAAATGTATTGTGCATCTGCTGTGTTAGATTTTTGTTGTTTTCAACACATATGGAACAACATCTACAGTAAAGACTGAATAAGTGGCAGATGGTGTTTGGAGTTTTTTTTTTTTTTTTTTTNTGTGTGTGTGTGTGTGTGTGTGTGTGTGTGTGTGTGTGTGAGATGTGATAAAAGTGAACAGCCCCTTCACTTCAGTTGTAGACATTGTTTGTTAGGTGACATGATTTGGATGATTTGTGATCTTTACTACAAATTTGTCCATCCATATCGGTGCTTCCACTCACATACAGCCCATGGGCAGAACTGTGGCATAGCATCAGAAATAAATTGTGAAAATTCATCTGCACCAACAGATTGCATTGTTAATCAGTTGAATCTCAAGTGCCCTGTCATGCTTTTCCAAATCAAGCTGGAAAATTTATTTCGTAGCTTCCAAGTTAGGGAAAAAAAAAAAAGTTCTCCTCTTCTTTCACTGTCGTGTGTCTACATGAATTTGTTTTGGTTGGAAACAGGTGGTTTAATTCTGACATTGCAAACTAAGCCAAATCCTGTTGGCTCATCCACATGAAAATCAGCTTCTCAGTATCCATTAATGTGTTTAAAAAAAAAAAAAAAAANAAAAAAAAAAAAAAAAATATATATATATATATATATATATATAACCATTACAATTTAGTTTGGTATTAAAAGAACACGTGGCATGTAATGACAAGCATGTGTACTCTACAGTATATAAACTAAATGACATAGAAAAAACATCCCATTTGTGTTATAAATGCATATTTGACACATTCAGATGGTTTGTTATGTCATACAAGTAAAAGGATAACTTGTCATAATTAAGGTAGTCAATGGCTTTACCCTAAATTGGCATGAAACAGGTACTCTCCTCACAAATATCAGTATCATCAGACAGTATAGTCACAGTGTATGTGAATTAGTTTTGAAATTAGTTTGGACAGACCCAATGGCACTCGGCGTCTCTCTGCATAAATGTTGGGAAGCCTAATGATGCTGGAATAAGGGAGAGACTTTCACAGTTTTGGGTATATGCTTTGGCAGTAATGAGGATGTTTTGGCCAGTGGCCTTTCTGGTGTTAGGCTGTGTGTGAAATAGTGTTGCATGGAAAAGGCTGATGTGTCTATTAGAAGTGTACTCCGCATATGCTCTGTGTGACAGCTGGGACTTGTGTTCCTACTGACCAGGCTGCATCCAGGCAGGCCAAAATAAATGACAACCCAATCTCATGTTGGTCTGTGGAATCTGCAATGGGCTGGATCAGCCCTGGAGACCTTGGCACACATATGCCAGAAAGCAATCATTACCATATTTCACTGTGTTTGTGCAGTTGTACTTAAAGATACCACACTCTGCAGGGTCATTTTAGTCAGTGCAGTGGTAAAAATAAATAGGATACAGAGATATGAAAAATAATAATCCAATACAGCAGCCTTGCAACAAGCATTGCTTCAGGAAATGTTTTTTTAGAATGTGCCAACAGGTGTGCAAAGATCTGAGAGATATTCCAACTCTGCAGCCGAAACATCCCCAATCTCATGTTATGTTTGTTTTGTTGTTGCAGTGCTTTGGATTACACTGCAAGATATTTATGGTACCCGTACTTCTTGCCAGTTGTGTATGACATAATTTGTAAGCACAGTGAACTCAATTATTGTTCAGTTTAAAATCTAGTTGCAAAAATGTGCTCTTAAGGTTATAAAATTATGTGCAGTGTTTGGGTTGTTTTTTTTTTGTTTGTTTTTCATTTTANTTTTTTTTTTTTTTTTTTTTTTTACATTTTATAACTAAAAATGAGTGAACTTACTTTCTGACTGAATCAAAGTTTCTCTCATTACCACCTGCAGCAGATGGAGGACATAGACAGAATTGATGCACCTCCCTATCATTGCAAGATAGCAACAAAAGGCAGATTTGTAAAGGACTTATCAAGCAACAGCCAGAAAAAAGGAAGTTCAAACTTAGCACTAAAAGCCACAGCCCCATGTGCGCTCTTTGTTAGGTATTATAAAAGTTTGTGGATATTGCATCCATTTATTACTGCTGCTGTCTTTTTCTCTAAAAGAAGGTGGTTTTCTTTTTTGATCTTTGCATTTCTCCGAAATACTTGGTTATACTTGGAGACCTCTTCCTTTGTAATATACCTGCAAGCTTATGTCCCTGCTTGTCAGAGATTGAAAAATTCCAACATAAAACTGATCTTTGCAAATTGCATGAACATTAGGAAATCCAAGGGCATGTGTAATGTATCACATTTTATCATCTCCTTCAGCCATTTGTGTGATCCTCCCATAAATGTATGTGCATAATGGAAAAAGACACTTCATTGATTATATACAAGATGTGCTCCAAATGACAACATGTTCTTCTCTGCCAGCATAGCTGTTAAATATTAAAGATTCTTCTTTGATATTAGATATTCAGACACATTCTCATGTCTGAATCTTGGATTAAAAGATAAGAAAATCTGACCTTCTGTGACATGTTGATCATTGAATGCCTTGGGAAATCTATCACTGAGCTATACTGGCATTATTTTAAGCTTTGAAAATTACACATTTATGTAAAACAAGCCTAATACACAAATATACTGAAAACTAATGACATGTGGTTGTCAGATTTTAAGTATCTTTGTTGCAGTGCAATGCATTTCCAACACAATATTGGCTGAATTGTGTTTGAGGGATAACATTCAGCACAGTAAAAGTGCTCAGAGATGTGGAAACCAGTAAAGTGTTGAAAGCAGAAAGTCTGCAGTGTAGGCCAGAGTCCAAATAGCCTTAGTGATCACACTGATGGAGTTCAACAGAGTGTGAATAGAAAGACTGCGTTTTGCCCCAGCAGGCCTGCAACACCAACTATTCAGTGAACACAGGATCAGCTTACACCAGATGGAATTTCGGGCTTAATCTCGTGCGACCATGTGTGTCTGTGTCTGCTGCTTTCCACTAATACAGCTCGGTTTTGCTCTTTAACCTTCCACTTACCTCTGATTAAAATGCCAGTGTCCACATAAAGGCAGCACTTCATTTCCTTTTGCTGAGTATTACACCAATTGTCCCTTCAACCCTGTTTAGATCTTCAGTGACATCTTTGTTCTTTCAATCATACTCAACTCCTGTGTTTTAAATGTGTTCTTCAGCTGTTTATTTCATATACGGGACCAATTCAATTCCTAAAGAGTGACTATGACTTTTTTCCTGCCTTGCAAACCTTACTACATCCTTTTCTTTCCCTGCCATGTGGTTTTCCGATCTTCCTTCTGATCACATCACATCATCTTCCCCTTATCCAATTCGTCTCCCTGAAGTGAAGAAGAGATATGATCTTGTGGTACAATAACAAGCAATAGTACTTCATGGCTTTAACACTGCCAGGATTCAGTGTTGCTTTCACGCAGTAGTTAAACAGAACATGGCATTTCAGTTTTTTGGCAATACCATCACTGTAAAAATAATATGGTGCAGGTGAAAAGGGATATGTTTTTTCTGCATTGTTTGTTCTTCGCTTCACTTTTCTTCATAGCTTGTTTTGGGGACCAGAAAGAAATATGTGCATCAGTTTATATAAAAATAAAGCAGAGCAGCAGCATATGTTGGCAGTAACACCTCCATCCTTTCAAGGAAGATTTAGATTTAGCCTGTATGAATAAAACCTCTGCTGCATTTCTCAATAACAATTAATTAATTATTAATTATTAGTAATTCATTAATTATTATTAATTAATTATTTAATCCTTGAGATGTTGATTTGCTTATACTTTTCCTTATTTTTCACATCATGGTTGTAGTGACCCTTTTCTTCTCAAGATCATTTCCTTTGTGTTGTCTCTACTTGGTCCAAGACTTTTTCAATAAACAGTACATGTTCTGCTGGGTCATATCTGTCAACATGCAGACAATGGATGCTCTGCTGTATATGAGAAAAATTCCAATTCCAGTTAAAATTCTAATTTAAAATTCCAATTTAAAATTCCAATTTAAATCAGACATTTGTCCTGGGCTGACTGTATATGGTTAAGCAAGATTCCTCCAGTTTAATCTTAAAAAATCAAGAATGTTGACATGAACTTGAAGAACATGAACAGCAAAATAAGATGATATGAATGTCTGATAGTATCTAAGATAGTTCAATATGCCAGTGACAACTAAAATAAATGATGACCTAGGTTTGTTAGTCCATCCAACACCGAAAGTATGAGCAGACAGCAATAACTAACACTACATGATCAGGTGATGGTCAGGAGAGACCAGAATACTGTTAGCCTTCTTTAGAACCAAATTTTATTATTTTTTTCAGAGCTGGAGCTGACATATTTTTAAATTGAATTTGTCATGATTTCACAGGACCTGAATACATTCATCCAATGGAAAGAAGAGACACCTACTGCAGATAGAGAACTACGTCCCAGAGAGAAAGAAAAAAAGGAAAAAAAAAAGAACTATGTCCCACTACTACCTGCAGCAGCATAAGAACAGCCTCTACTCACTACATGTTTTTTTTTTTTTTTTTTTTTTTTAAAGGATCAGGAAATAATTGTGACAAAAGTAAAGAGTCAGTGCAGGTTTGAGAGTGCAGACACTGTACTCAGCGTGTGTGCGTGTATGTGGCATGCGAAAAATTAAACAGAAATATGCATGCATGCATGTCATCCAGGAATTTTCTTTGTAAACTTGGAGAAGTTTTACAGTATTAGATAGTCTACATGGAAGTACTTACTGGATATGGAGGAACCCGCCAACTAATCAGGTTCAGCTTGTCACAGCTGAAACAGGAGCTTAATTGCTTCATTGGTCAAAAGAAACAGCAGTTTTAAAAATATACTCAGATACAGACAAAATTGCTCCATTTATAATCTATCATCAGATAAATATGCCTGATTTTTTGTCTTTTTCATTGAGATTGATGTGATGGTATATTGTTTTTAAATAACGCTGCTAACCAACAAATCAACAAGTGAAACCTTGCCTCCTTGGCAGAGGTAAATATTGGCAATTTGTGTTGTAATGTGTACTTTACATGTTATGGATGTGGTAGATTTGCAAATAATATCTTTCATGGCCTCTGCAATTATTGCAAATTATCAGATGTCCCAAGGTAACAGTAGGCTTGTGCAAATATGGCTACAGTAATAACCTGAGTCTTTTCCGCGTGTCATTTCCCTGTTCCCTATTTTATTAAGCTTGCTGAGATGTTTGCTTTCCCTTTGTTAATTTTATTTCTTTTGGAGCCTCAGCAGATTCATTATGGATGTGTAATGTCTTCTGCAGTCTTGTAAGCAAGAACTAAAGGAGCTCACACAAGCAGAAATATCTAGTTTCATACCTGACTGAGAAAACAGCTCATCAGCACAAGGCTGATGTGTGTTTTGGTGCAGAGTTTTAAGTTGAGAAAATATACTATCTTGCATCCTGATTAAAAATAAATACGTACCTATTTTCTTCCAAGTGGTAACAAAGTTGTCCTTTCCTTTTCTTGCTTAATTGTGAAGCTGCCAGAGGGCTACATTGTGCCTTTCTATGAAGGGTTGTCTTGTTTTTCTTCATTTCTGTCCTCCTTCATCTACCATTCTCTGCTGGTTCCTCTCTGTCACTCTCCCCAGCTGTCTTTCTCTCCAGCACCCCAGCAATTCATATGAAAAGCTGCTTTTATTTTTCACTTTCAGCTGCTTCTCTTTCTGTTTCTGGTTTATAATAAGTTTAGTGCTGAGCTGTTTTCTTATGCAAACTGTCAGCATAGTTTGAAAATGATTTAATAGAGCCTTTGCTTTTTGTGGGCTGCATTTGAAAAGGTGAGCGATCATTTTAAGCATCAATTTCATCTAATTAAATTTATGACTGATTTATTGCTCACTGGTTTGTGCAAATATTGCATTATTGATCCATATCTACATTATTGAGATATGGATCAAAAGGAAATTGCTACTTGTGTTGGTTCCTCTACTGTGACCATTTATATGACATAGATGGAGGATTATTTCTGTGTACTTTTGGGAAGGACAGCAACCATAGTGCTGTCTCCTGTAATTAGCACAAAACACACAGTAACATTTCACACTCAGTTTATATTTTAATTTAATAAATTTTTCCTGAGGTTAATAATGTGGAATTTGAAAGCCACACTACTGTCTTTGGGTTGCACCTATAATAAGTATCTAATTAGCACCATGTTAATGGCCAAAACTCAACTTTAAGACAGATGAGGCTTACCTTCCTAACCTTTTCTAGAGTCTCCATTCCTGCCCTCATTCCTGAACATTGTGGAGTTCTGCCCCCTTTGCTCCACCTTGCCCTTGTCGTTAGCTAACTTCCTCAATTTGGTTTTGCTCGTTTTTAGTCTTTTAGGTTTTGTCATAAACACAGCATGTGTCATCTTCCATGTAAGTCCCTGTGCTTGTTGTGATGCGATTGCATGTGAAATTCCTGTTTGTGCAGTCATAGATAAGAGCCGTCTGACTTGAATTTCTTTACAAGTCCTGCAAACTGCAATGAGTGAATTGAATCTCTTCCAGGCTGATCCAGCCTGGGGTTACCCTGCTTATGGAGACTGAAGGAAAAGCCATCTAATGTGAATTCCCCTCAAGCCACAAAAACCATGATGACTGTTCCTGTCTTAGAACCTCTTCCAGCATGGCCAGGCCTATGCAATCCCCTCTAGCAGGAGAAAACCAAACACTTGTATTCATCCAAATTTGTAAATATACGCTGCAGCACTTCACAATCAGCAGCTCACTAGTTCACACTTTTCACATGGCCACTTTCATTTTTCCTTTTCTCCCCTTCATCCGGCTTCCTGCCAGCAGGCTTATAGGCATAGTCACCCCCTCGCCCACTGACCCCTAGTGAGGGAATACCAGCCACACAGATGCTTCAGAACAAAGACTTAAAGGACCAAACCAGTGATTTTGCAAGTTTAAGCACTATAAATACTACCCGCATACACGTTATGTTACTAACAACCGGTGTGCTCCTTTAAAATGTCTATGTTATGTCTAACTTATACCATGAATGTATGTACTTTACCTAATTTTATGTATATCTGTGTACCTCTGTGTGTAACTAGTGTGTTGAAAAGGTGTATTGAAAAGCAGATGAGTACAGCCCAACAGTATTACCTGGGAAATGGGTGTGATGACATCCTCAAGCACCATGTCTATAGTGCCATTTTAAGTAGACTGAATAAAACTTCCATTTACAAATTCTGCTCCTAATTTTCTTGAGCCCTAGTGTGTTATTGCAGCCTCAATGAAAGGTAGAGCGAAATAACAATGAAAAGGTCAAAGCAGTGTAAATACTGTTGAAAGCATGTGAACCAGTCCATTTGCCTAGTTTAGTCGTTCCTTAATGTTGCACATATAAATTCCAGTAGCAGGACAACAAATGAGCAGATATTTCCACATACAATTCACCATTAGTCAGAGAAAATCCAATGCTGATAGATAATCTGTGTGTTTTTGAACTGAGATCCTCTAATGATCCCTAAGTGCATGAGATCACAAAAAGCCAGATTTATTTTGGCACATCTTATTTCCATCTGTGAGTGTCTTGCCTTGATATTGTATGACACATGGGTCAAAAATTCAGCAGTCCTCTTGGGCAATCATATGTGTGTGCGAGTGCATGTGTGTGTGTGTGTTTAACTTGATTATTATTGCCTTTTATCTCTCTCTACAGCTGTGCTGGCTTTGATAAGGCAGGGGAGTGAGGCTTTTTAGTGGGTAATTGTCAACTGCCACTGAGGAATAGATAAGTACAAGTCAAACAGAGTGGAGTGAGAAAGCTTTCTCAAAAGGATGCGTCCATATCCCACTTAACAAGGCAGATATGCACTCATATTCCCTCTAAGCATGAGTGAACTTTGCTTAACACTAAACTTTTTTGCCAATAATCCACATGTACAAAGGACAAGAGAAAAAGGTCAGTGTTATAGTAGGTGTTTGACTTTGACAAGGCATAGACCTTTGAAAACCTTTTAAATGCCACCAGGAACTTGACATTAAAGTGAGTTAACTAAAATGAAGAAGGATGGCAAGTCAAATTTTATCTATACAGTCTGTTAACAGCCTCCTTCCTGCATGAGTTCCCTCTCCACAGCCAAACATGAAAAAGGTCTGATGAAGGCAGATCTTAGCTATACATAATCAATTTAATCATTGAATCCACACACATTCTAATAGCTAACAGTGTGTGTGCTTACATGAGCTGTTCAGAGTTTTGAAGGAGTTTTACATCTGGCTCTACATACACACAATAAGGTTTCTGAAGCCATCAGATCACTGTAGTGTTCACAATACACAGCTGTCTACACTCTAACTCTTTCAATGCCTTTGCTTCCCATGATTTTTGTTGGTGGGTGCGACAGTCTGATTTGAACGTTAGAGTTGCTGAGCTCTCAAAAGGTTGAGAATCAACCACCACCATCCACCCAAAAATGTCAATGAAAAAGGGTAAGGGAGAGGCCTTCCTCATCCTCCAGGTAGTGATGTACTGATTTTTACTCGTCATTTTTTAAAATACTTTAAATCACTCTGGATGAGACTTTCTACTAAATGCCTAAACTCCACATCCTGAAATACTGAAATCAAGTTTCTCCTGATACTCATTAGTCTTGAATATAATACTTTTTGCCAGTTTAGCATAGTATTTAGCATCAGAGAGAAAGTGAGAAGGCTAAAGCAAAAGAGATTTTATTGATATAACTTGAGAGAAATGTTCTAGTTTAAATAGGATAAGAAGAGTGGGAGTATATATGCATCTTCATGGACACAGTCAAGGATATTTTTAATCACAGAGTCAAACAATGAACAAAAGTTGTCCAAAGTTATTAGTGCACATGCAGTGTATTATGGTGAGATACAGTATAGTAGACTGTAAATATCACTTGTCAGAGTATAATAATCATATTTCTCTGCACCTTGGACCAAAGTGTGCACTCAGATATTTTCTAAAATACATGTTCTCTGTCTCTGTTCATTCTCTGTTGAATCTGTTCTGCAGCAGCTAAAAAGGTCTGAGTTCCTTCAAGTGGATGATTCATTTTTTTTCACCTTTTGTACAGCAGTGAGAAGACTTCCCTTGTGCTTTTAAATCCACTTGTGTACTCTGTACACACAAAGTGTATAACATAGCCATTACTTTCAGCCCCTCACATTAATACAATATTGCCACAGCTCTCATTGAGCATCCATGTTAATCACCCTCATCTTCTTATCTTGTCTTCAACGTTTTCTCCCCTTGCTTCATTTCTTTCCATTGTTCTGTTTCTGTGTTGATCTTCCACTGCTTTCTCATTTCCATATTTTGTTGTTTTTGTTTTTCAGAATGAATATTTCTCATTAAAGTTCATGAGAATGAGAGAGCGAGGAACTGAAAAAAATACAACAGAAGGGAAAAGATCTAGAATAATGAGAGCAGAGAGACAATGAAAAATAGAAGAATGCAGTTGCACACAGGGACTGAATCAGGAGAGAGAGTGACAGAGAGAGATGCACAGAGGGAGAGATGATCCTGTCTATTGTCTATGCATCGAATGGCTGTATTGCTTGTTCAGAAGAACGTCTTCCCTCAAGGTTTTCAGCTACATGTGGTGCTGCAATGTATCAGTTTTGTTTAGGGTTTTACAGACTCAAGCTCTCCACCCCTTTCTTCTCTCCATGTTTCATTCAGGAAGTCAATCAGTCTGTGGGAGAATGCAGAGCAAGCTGTCAGGCTTTTACCTAACTGAGAGGAGAGCAGCAGCGGTGTTCGTCTTTTTTCACCCAATTCCAGTCTGTCGGTGAAAATGTGCTGAGAGACTGCAGGAGAGAAAAAAAGACAAGCAGCCCACTCAGTGTAGAGCAGCCATTGTTCCCTGCCACCAAACACCTTCATATCCATCCTCTCAGGCTCCACACTCTGGAAGACTGACAGAGATTTCTAAACAATGCCCCCGAATATCCATGATGCTGGAAATGCTGACAGTCTCATCATAATTGCAGTGGACCTCTAATGAGTGAGGCTGAATGCCTGACCATGTCCCACCAACCCTGAAGCCTGGTATTTGGCTACAGTCAGACATGCACTGCTTAGGCAATGCCAAATACACAGTGTCTGTGTTTGCACTTCAGTATTGATGGTGAGGATATCCATTTAGGAGAGCAGGTCATTTTGACAATGTAAATCTTGTTATCTTATCTTGTGGAATTTTCATTTATTCCAGAGGCTGCATTGCTGATGATCTTATATCAGTAGTGTGAATACCTGCCAAGGGTGTAAAACTACAGAAGCCCCTAAAGTCCTATGGTAAATAAAGTTTTGTTTTGTTGTTTTTTTTTTATCTTTTGCTCACAAAATAATTATCTTGTGGGAACAAATTAAATTACTAGTTGGATTAAATACATATTTAGAAAAGATTTATTTTAAATATACAAATAAAACTTTATTTAGATGTGCAGTGGTATTTACTATGTTTCACTGCCGTTCTCACTGTGAATTACATATTCTACTGAACTCTGAATACGTTATATGCTTTACTATAGGAAAACCTCACAATTTAGCATCTTACATCCTATGGCAGTCAGAGAAGACAGATGTGAGGAGCAGTTGTCTCAATTTTATTAAAACAACTTAAAGAGAACCACCATAGCCCACGCCATACACAGATAAACAGTGGAAGAAGCTACTAGCATTAGCTCTCGTACCACTCGAATGCAGTCCCAGAACAACCCAAAAGAGTCCTGCCCATCTGCAGTCCGTCTTCCAATCCCAGCTCTCTCCCTAGTAACAAGTCCTGTGATAGGATAACTCACTTCATCACTTCACTGATGACCCTCTGTAAAGTATGGTATATTTGAACACAAACAAACCTGACTCCTAAATTAATTCCCAGGTCCATTACAGTATTATAGACTGAAGTGTTGTGTCTATAGATTTTACTTGCTGACAACATTTATTATATCATTATTATACTTGCAACTCACATCAACTAAAGCCATGACAAACTTCACACTTACATTTCTCATTGCTACTTTTATCATAGGAAAGATATTAACATTAGCAATAGTAAAACCGACACCAAACAAGCCATAAACTTCCATAATATCAGATAATGTCAGTTAATACTTCCCCACATCTGTGACATGAATTTGTCATTTGTGGACCTGTCCACACCAAAACCTAAAGACTATGCTAAAGCAAGCTCATTGCTCTATTTGATGAGATGTTGTGAAAAGAGATGTGTCATCATCACCCTTACCTTCACAGCTTGTATTTATTTAGCTGTCTTTATGCTCTTTTAAACTTTTGACGAAAAGTCGCTCAGACAGTGGAAAGGGATTTAAAAAGTAAAAGTATCTTTGAGGAAGACTTGGGTCAAGGAAAAAAAAAAAACAACTTTTGATGCTGTTTGGAGGATGGAGCTGCTCTCTGGCTTCATTAAACACCGGGGCATATTATGTGTCTTGCGGGTGCTCCGGTTCCCTCCTACAGTCCAAACAAATGCAGATTAGGTTGAACTGGAAACTTTGAATGGCCTGTAGGTGTGAATAAGTTTATGTGGCGATTTAAAATAAATAAATAAATAAATAAAAAAATACTCCAGCCTCCTGTACCCCTGCAGAGGATGAATGGATGGATAGTGTGCATGTGTGCAAGGTCCACTTATATACACCTAAATGTAGTATGTGCAGAAACTTATGCGTGTCTGTTGTCTGCAGCACAAATGAATTGAAGTAAATGCTGATGTTTATTGTGAATGAGTTGCTCAAAATGACAAACCAAGAGGAATATTCCTAACTCTGTAGCTCAATAGAAATGCTAGCTTTCATAAGCTTTTGGTTTTATTGCCAACAAATTCACTGTATGGTTGTTTCTCAATGGTTCAACATAATACAATTTAAATTAAAAAAAAAAAAATACAAAAGCTGAAAAGTAATACATTTCTAATACCAAAAATAACTATAAATTCTAACAATGTGGAAATGGTATTTTTACTTGATCAATGAGTAAGACGTGTCAATGAATGATTGACTACATTTCTGTTCTGTTTCTGTTAGACTTTTGATTAATAAGCGGTTTATTTCCACACTTGTTTCTCTGCTGTTAACTAGTAACTCAGTCCAGCTGAAACCCTACTAGAATCCATTTTGTGCCCATTTGTTTCAGTAGAAGAGCTTAGCAAGAAAAAGACCTAAAAAGAGAAATGAGAGAGACATGTACCTTATCCTGACTTGTGTGATGAGGGAGCAATACCTCTTTATCTACAGGTGCTAAAATGGATTGTGCAGGTTCTCTGTGTGAGTTTTTGCTGTGAGCCTAAATGTTGTATAATGTAAGTGCCTTTCTCTTTACTGCCAAAAAGATTTCAATGAGACACCGACCTTTTCTTGTGCATCCACCTCCTAATAACAGAATTTCAACCTCCCCATGTTAAGCATGCTTTTGCAGCAGAGCAGCACTAGTCTTCTTTAATGTAACTTTGACCAAACAGAGCTGCCTTTAATGGCACAACCTCCAAGCCACTACCAGCAAAACATAACAAAGCAATAACAGATTTGTGACTCTGAGCCCCACTGTGTTTTCTGAGAAGACTCGGAATGGTTTTTGTTTTTCCTTCTTTCTTCAGGCTTGTGACCGTATTGAACTGTTGATCTTTGTTCACTGTTTTGTGCAAACACATCCTATTGTCCACACTGGAGACACTGTGGTTTTAAAAATTCCTTCAGACAAGTGTGAGGGTTGATTGATATGTTCTGAACCTGACTCAGAAGAAAGTAAGCAAGGGTTGCAATTACTTGAGGTATTAATATAATTTATAACTTGTAAGTTACCCAGTGGTCTTTGAGTTGTATAAAATTAACAAAAATGCTGTATTTATGTGCTTGTTGGCTGCTAACCTGATTGTAACTCCCATCCTACTCCAGTTTATTTGCCCCTGAGACTTTCACCTCTGTTAAAACATAAATAACTGCAACACCTCCAAATTAGATCTTTCTATACCAGGCTGAGAACTTATCAATCATTTTACTAGTGGCATGGATTGAATCAAAATAACTCTGAATTCTAGCATAGATCCACTCTGAAAGAGCCTGTTTAAGCTATACTTACTTCAAAATAGCTCCTCTCCATGTACGTTGATAAACTGAAATAAAAATAATGATTAATAAACTGAATTTGCTTGACCTGTTAATTTTGATATCTTCAAATGTGCGAATCAATTATTCTGATTTCCACATAAATAAGCGATAGCNGTTAATTTTGATATCTTCAAATGTGCGAATCAATTATTCTGATTTCCACATAAATAAGCGATAGCAGCGGTGTGTAAAGGTGCTTTGAAACAACATGATCATGACAGATGTGTTTGATTTTTCAGTGATCTATCACAACTGGCAGTTTTTCACGTTTATTTTTATTTGTGCATAATTCTATCGATCTTGACCTGCAGGTGAGAGGCACAAGCTCCTCACTCCATTTCAAACCCTCGGAGCTCAGACCAGCTCAGTCTGATGCGCAGAGAGCTGCTGAATGTGATGCGTTTACAAAAATAAACAATCTAAAAGTGATTTAGCAGATTCACCTGCATGTCAGTGTCACATCCTTTATGCAGCACTGCACCTCCTGGCATCTGCAATTAAATTTAAATTTTAAATGATTTACTACTTGTTTAACTGACTCATTAGCTGCAGCATGTTGTGATTGTTGTTGATGCTGAGGCACCAAATCTAACATTTTCCTGATTTCTCCTCATCCACAATACCTGCATTTCTGTCTCATGATTTTTTTTCTTGATCTACCAATCAGAAGTCTCCATTCTCTCTGAAGCGCAATGACGTGCAAACTCATTTATAAGTATATCAGTATTCACATATTCACAAATATTTTTGCATGGACCATTTATGGTAAATTATAAGAGTGTTGTGGGTGGGATATGAGTGTTTTTAACGTGCTCCAAGCTGGTTGTGATTTATTAAGGGGAAATTGCATGAAGCTGTGTATACACATGGTTTTATAAATCTGAATAGTTTTGTGCATAGGCTATTCCCCTGTTTTGAACATACATAAACTTTTAGTATGGATTCCACGCATTGTTTCATAAATGAGGCCCCAGGTCTGGTCTCAAGCAGACTAGAGCTGGGAGATGAAACGTACTGGTGATTTTTGCATAATTAATTCCAACTTTCAAGGTTTTCGAGATTTAGACTTTCCTCATATCAAGTTCTCCAGTTTTTATATTGCCCTTGCAAATTCCTGAGGGCATTCAATGCCGTGCACAGTAGTTTTCAGTTTTCAATAGAACAGCATACTAATTTCATCATATTCAACATGCTGTCAGTATTGACTAATGATGTCAGTAGCAGTGCTGCAGCGTACAATCCTGGGCAGTTATCATTCATGAGAAACTACTATTATAATCCTGTGTATTTTAGCAAGTGATCTTCCCACCTGCTCTCGCCCGTGAATGATATAAGAAAATGCCACTGCTAATTTGATACACTTTCATGTTGCTATTATTCTTTCAGGCAGAATTTAAAGCTGTTTAATTTAGGAAGGGCGATGTAGTACACCTTTGCTAACACACACACACACACACACACACACACTTGAAGCTTAGAAACGAACAAACCATTACTACCTCTGTATTATAAAGCTCAGGTGCAGATTCAATGCCTTCAGTAGCCATAAAATACCTCAATTTTCATTAACCCTGAACTGAATCTGGAGAAAAACAGAAAGGGGACTTTATTATGACAGCTGGGATGACTGGAAAATTTACAGTTGTGCCTTCTAGATGTTTTATGGTTCTAATTTCACACAACATACAGTATATGATGAAATCTGCTCACTCAAATCTGTGACTCAAGAAAGGGACTCATTGTACTTTAATGTTATTGCACCAATGACCAGTTTTCCCTTTGTAAAATGCCAAACCTCACCCACACAGGAACATACAAATGCAGGTGTGAGTGAAAAACATGAACAATCAATATAACCTCAGTTCATCTCCTTTGCAGCTCAATAAGACTGCATTCAACTCTTCCATTATCACAAGATGGCCTGTGAAATCCAGTGATTTATCTACTGCCAGGCATCACTGAATCATAATAAATCTATTAAAAAGTCTATTGAAATCTGCTCCAGGTACTTTTCCAGACTAGATCATGAACATACAATCATGAATATACAAGATCGACATTACCAAACGGGCTGTTTTAACAGGACAGTATTGAATAGTAATGTCCTCAGTCAGTTCTCATAAAATAATCAATTTGGTTGCATGACTGTAGGGAAGGATTAATATCAGTATGGAGGATGAGCCATAGACAGTCCCATTTGTCAGTTTAACTAGATTTATTGTCATCTTTAGCTCAATGAAATTGCCTAAGCTGTCCAGACTCTGATACACATTTGCCCATGGAGACTTTGTGGCATTAAGTGAGCAATAGACAGAAGAGAAGCTATTACTCCTTCCAACAATATTCTACAATGTCCAGTCATTACTGCTCCCTCAACTCCCTCTTTTTTCTCCTCCATCTACTCATTTTTCCTTCCTCCATTCTCACTTTCTCCCTCATGCTCTGATTAGAATTTCCTCCCTTTCTATCTTTTGCTGTGGCTGACTCTTTCTCCTTCAGCCATCCTTCCATCCATTTTCTTAAATTAATCTGTTTAATGGACCCAGCTCTTGTGCAACTGAGCAGAACAAGGCCTATCAAACAAAAAGACGCACACAGTAAAGCGCAATAGCCCTTCATTTATGCATGTGCGGGCACACATATTCAAACCTAAGGTGCACCCCACAAAAGTGCAAGAGAACATAATCTACACACCCACACAGTTTGTTACACACATGTATTTGTAAGCAACAACACAAAAATCTCACATATACATGCTTGCTAAACAGTTGTGATTGTGAGCCAAAGTAAAAAGAAGAGGAATAATGTAACTGTGCTGTGGATGAAATGAATAACCCTGCTGAAGCACTATCTTAATAAGAACTAGATTAGGCGATTGGCAGGGTGGGGCATGACGGGAAGGCAGTCGGGCTGTTGGGACTTTTTTCCTCAATTATTCATCAGCTAACACATGAAACAAACCAGAATTAAGCAATGAAAGTTTCAGTTTCAAGTTTCAAACACAGTTTCCAAAAAATGTCCCTATCCTGCATATGTATTATTTTTCAGTTATTTTTAGAACAGTTACTCATTTTACATTTAGACAACTTTGCAATATTAAACTTGTATCTGTTGATAAGAATATATAATATAATATTAATGTTAGATTATATGATAGGGACATTCCCTCTTGGAGATATACCAGCACTGCTTCAGTTGTGTGTCACATAAAATAATCCATCAATGGCAGCATCATGTAGTTGTTCATGTTTTCAATGATTACTTCTCTGTCTCTGTTATATCCTGCTGAGCTCTTTCATGCTGTCTTACTGTATGTAAGAGTGAGATCGCATCAATCATTTTATCATCAATCTCGGTATGATCTCTGTCTAATGAGCCTGGAAACAGCTGCTCTCACATGGTTTTCTGAATAATAGATGTGATGGGCTTATGTCTCCACCACTTGTCATCCTCCAGGTTTCATTGACCTCAGATGGAGTGGGCTGGAGAAGAGCTACTTGGTGACATGCACAGAAATAGGTGAGATGTGTCAGTGTGTGTTTCTACAGATGATTCAGAATGAATCATGTACAGAGAGAGAGAGAGAGAGAGAGAGAGAGAGAGAGAGAGAGAGAGAGAGAGATGGGAAGTAGGCTCATTTGTGATAACTTAGGCACAAAGTACAATAGCAAACCCATATCCCATATTTGTGAGGCACTGGTACTTGCATACCCATTTCTAATCATATCTGCATAAAACGGCAGAAAATGATGACTTAAATATACAATAGCCTCTGCAAAATGATAACTTACGAGACAGATCATCTTCAATAACACAAGCACCTACAACACACTGCAAAGGCCTATGGGATTGGTTCCTTTGTCTTGAGAAAAAAAAATAGCCTAATGGAGTCAAAGTCTCTTTGATTTCAGCAAGAGTCATCACTTCAGAGTCAAGTAACCAACTACTATGCTTCTTCAAATAGGCCAGCATCATGTCTGAGTCACATGTTTGTGATTCAACAAAGCTGCGTCTTAGGTTAACACAATCCAGCTCTATAGATTTAGCCTGTATGGGCTAGGAAGCCACTAATGGACAGTCATATACTGTATACTACATCAACAAACAGCTACTTACTCAGACGGTGACAGTTAATGACTAGATTGTGCAACGCAAATAAAGGGACATTGTTACTGATGTGCATGGGTGTGGGTGCTGTAAAATGAAAAACAATATAAATATATTGAATCTCACTTTTAAACTAAACTGAAACAAACCAAAATTTTGACTGATTAGCGGTTGCAACCTGGCTCATCCGCCTCACTGGAAAGCGTAAATACAGAAGAAACAGTGACTTGCCAAGTCCTACAGGGGAGATACTGGACGTAAATGAGGGTTAATGTAAATTTACTCAAGAAAACTCAAAATCCATCCAGTTCCTGTCTGGAGCCCTTTCCTGTAAATAGAAGATGTGCGATTTTTCTGCTTTAAAGATTCGTATTTTAAAGATGTCCAAATATCATTTGCATGTATTTACCTTACTTTACATCCCTGGATGCCAGACTTTAGTAACAGCAGTCTTTGGAATCTACTGGGCTTTGCAGTTTGCTTGAGGTGAACAATACATATACTGCACTCATACACATGTACGCCTATAAACACAAGGCAAAAATCCAGCCCTCTGAGCTCTTTATCCTGAGATATTTAATCCATGTCTCACACACACTATACATGGAATGTGTTGTGTTGTGTCTTTTTTAGACAACTGTAGCAGAGTAAGGTTAACAAAATCCAATGACGTCTTGACCCCAGGAACAT
Source organism: Lucifuga dentata (assembly GCA_014773175.1). Classification (NCBI taxonomy): domain Eukaryota; kingdom Metazoa; phylum Chordata; class Actinopteri; order Ophidiiformes; family Bythitidae; genus Lucifuga; species Lucifuga dentata. The sequence goes on along the minus strand of VXCM01001427.1, from coordinate 6,672 downwards.
TTTCAGCTTGATGTCTGTGCTGTCCTCTGAAAGGCTTCTGTTCCTACATTCTTATATGCTGTTTTGCCCACAGGCACTAAGAAAAATACAGCAGCCATCATTCCCTTATGTTCTTGGCTCTGCTGCCGGGTAATCTGAGCCTCTCTGCCTTCTCTTCCTCTGATCGCTATAAGCACTGATCATGTCCACTAATCCACTGTCTCAAATAGCGTCAGACTACAATGCAAAGCTATTTATCATCAAGGAGATGTAAAAGCTAGTTATGCTGGTTAAGTAAATGTACAAGGAGGGCATGTCCACACATTTCAGTAACTGATACTATTATGTTTTTTTTTTTTGTTTGTTTGTTTTTGGGTTGTTGTTTTTTCCAGTAATGGGTATTTTCATGATCACTTGAAAAACAAACAATGTTCAAATGTACTGTATTTTATGTAAAGATGTTGTTATCCTCAAAAAATGCTGAGAGCATACACTGCTGCTTGTTCATCCTTGTTCATCTCTCAGAGAATTAACTGCAGAGCTTTTGTAAATATATTTGAATCAGGATGCATTTACAAAATGAGTATGTAAGTAGTGTTGCTCATATACGCACACATACACTAATTAAAGGCACTCTCTTTAATTGACAGCAGTCAGTGATTTGTGTTTTGTGGTGAGCAGAATCCCTCAGGAGCTGTTAGTGGGGAAGGAGCTCCTCACACACATCCTCCAGGTTTAGTATCAATTCATCATGAATCCCAACTAGCATTTCCATAACATCAGCAAACGTCCTCCTATCCCAAAAGTTCCACAATGCTTTGGTGTTAGCTAACAGCACAATGACATTACTGCACTGTCAGCAGAACATGGAAGCACATAAACATCCTTAAACTGAAAGGAAATTGTCCTTGCTATGCATCATCTTGGTATTTCTCTGATTCATTCATTTGAAACTCAGTGATAGTCTACGTGTTACGTGATGTTTTGATTTTTTCCATGCCTGCCAGCCCATTTGAGCAATCAGATAGAACTCATTGAAGTCATTCTTGCTGAAATTACAACCGAGCATTTAAGAGTTGATGGCAACACCATGAGGCCCCAGGGAGTAAATGATATCATTTACAGTCATGCAGAGCTGCTTATGGGAGTAATACAGCTGATGAATGGAATAAAAGGGAGCATAAGCTTCTATTGACAAACCATTGCAAATGGATGGATGGATGGATGCATAGACAGAATTATGCTGTACTGCTGAGATTTCCAGTTTTCATTATATGGTAACATTACTATTTTATGTGACTTTGTATCTGCAGATAATACTGACAGAGAGAGAGAGCAGAAGGTCTTATGTTTAAATGCAAGCATTAGTGCCCACACGTTTGCATGCACCCTCAGATACCTCATCCATTTATTAGCATGCACTCACATGTTAGTGTGTCCACCAATACTTAAACAACACTTTTGAATAAATGCATACAGTACACTTGACACACAGGTGGAAATAGGTGAATGAACACATCACAGAAAGTGAAGGACTAGAATCTGAAAGAGTAAAAACCACCATTTTCTAATTATATCTCTTAAAACTTACAGATATGACCTCATCTGTTGTTTAGCATTCATTGGAAATGTAACTGGTTTGTTTTGCTTTATGTGTTTGATTCATTTGTCATGAATAATTAAGGTGCTACTACAAAGTACTGGTCCAAAACAGTATAACGCATCATTGAAAATGGCCTGAAATTGTGATCCCTAGTCTATATATTAGAAGCTATACTGTAGAAGAAGCTGCTTGGTGCTAACAGTCACAAAGAATTACATTTGGTAGACAAATAGATTAATAGATAAATAGATAGACACAACTGTTCCCAAAAACCTGTATGAGACAAACTAATCACACCTAGATTTACTGTAATAGTAGAAAATGTGTTGACCATGCAAGCAGATTCATTTAAATTTATAACCTGATATAAAGAATATGGAGAAAGAAATTTTCTAAATGAAGCACATCAGAGAGATTTTGGAGCTGAAGATTTAGAGCTCTGAATATTATCAATAACTGCAGGATGAAGCCTCACAGAACTCACTGATAGACCAAGCCCACAGACACGGTTCTCCACGGTGCATTTGAAATATTTCTCTTTGCAGCTGAGACAGCCGCTCCAAGCAGATCGGTCAGGTCTATGGCTTATTGCAAAGGGTTGAGTCATTTCTGCATTGCAGTCAATAAGTAACAAAGAATTCTGTCCAGGGCCAAGGCAGCAAGGGGGAATGACCAAAGGCCCCAAAGCCACTTGACTGCCTGTGTAGTCATCCTCAGAGGTGAAACCTGATACAGTGAAAGGTCCTTGTGTGTTGCCTCAGTCTCCAGCATTGTGTAAATATCTTTAGTTAGTCATCCATGATGCTGCAAAATTTGATTTACAACCTCTTTGGACTTTCCAATCCATAATACAGTACCTCTGGATAGTAAAATAGTCCTGCAGTCACAGCTACCCAGCAAAATGCCACTAAAGATGTGCACACTCCCACAAGGGCAACAGAGATTCCAGTCAGTATTTTAGTACTCACTGATTACTTATGACAATGGTCATATGGGTTAATTTGAAGAACTTTTCAATTTAAGCACACTCGTTTTTTTTTTTTTTTTTTTNTTTTTTTTTTTTTTTTTTTGTTTGTTTGTTTTTTTCACCCATATCCCCCTATAGTCACCTTTCAACTAATAGAGAATCCTGGATTCTCCCAGTGACATGTGGGTTCAATCCAATTACCCAATTATGTCATAACTTCTGTCCTCCGTCCTCCAGGTCATGACCTGGACATTGATCTGGGTCTGCTATCATTGCGTATGTTTCAATCTACAAAATGCACTTTAAAAGAGACCAGAAGCAATGTCATGAGACTTCCAGAAGCTTTGATAAAGGATACACAAGGGAGCAGCATTTCAAAGTGTCATATATGCCTCTAGGCACCTTCATTTTCATCCACATTTCTGGGATGGTGTCCTGTCGGTGCCTTTACTTGCTCCTTGTGGGGGAAGGGGCCCTATGTTTATAGCTTTGTTTCATGCTGAACTCGATCATACCTTCTGGTTGAAAGGACAGCTGCAAAAAAAAAAAAAAAAAAAAAAAAATGGCTATAAATGCATGAAGAAAGGCTTGATTCATGCAAATATTGACATGGAAGCTCAAAACACCTAAATAGAACTTTTTTCTGTTAAATATATACGTATATAAATTCACAGGTACAGCCTGAATGTACAGTACAAAATATAGGGATTTTTCTGCACATTTGATATGCTCGTGTAAAAAAGTATTTCAGAATTGTGACTTTAAATGAACTAGTTTGAAAACCCAGATTCTTCTGAAAAAAAAAATTATATTGTGTTTGACGCTGAGTGACAAAATGAGCTCAAATAACTAGATGTATGCAGGTTGAGTCCAAGCAGGAGGGCAATGGTAGACTCAAGAGGGTTAAGCCAAATAGATAGTTACAATAAGGAGTAGACTGAATAATTTGTCAGTGCTTATGGCTTTTTCAAAAAGATTCTGAGCTCAACCAAATAAAGAACAATATACCATGACTTTCACACATGGTTTCTAAGATAGGAACCCATGACCCTGCATAAGATCAGCATGTATAGAGAATGGATGGATGTTTGTTGCTCAGCGAGGAGAACATGTTCTGTGTTCTCTCAAGCTTATTTACTTGCACGCTGATCATTCCATTAATGTTAATTTAACAGCAAAATCAAAAAAGGAAATTGAATATTTAGAAAGCCCAGAGCAGAGCATGTTTATCTCAACTGTGTTCATATGAATAAGTCATTAGGAAAATGATTATGACAGGGATGATACAGTTATTCTTGAGTGACAGATTATACACAGTTACAAGTTTATAAGGTGCTCATGTGTGCTCATGCAGTGCATCAATACCTTCATTGTGAAGCTTAAAATATTCTGTTTTTGTTGTCAGTGTGTCAGTGAGATGATGATTCAACACTAATAATAATGACTAACACTAATAATTCAACAGTAATTTTGAGGCTGTAATTAGTGATAGGTTTACAGTGGATTGCTATTTATAATGTTTTGGGGATGGACAAAAATATAGAGAATGCAATCAGCACCAGTACATTTTCAATAGGCTGCAGCTGTCATAATAACGCGTCTGATCACATGTCATGTGTCACCCTAAAACCTCAGTTCCTGACGTTGACAGCTAATTAACTTTCCCTGCCATGGTCATAGAAAGTTACTCTCAATGTGTAGGTGTCACAGGTGGGACCGATTGTCTGCCTCATTTACTTGAAGTAAGTAAAGTTAAAGTTACTTGATTTACTTTTCTAGTGGATTCTTCTGTGGATTTGGTTTATATGTGGTAGATGTAAGGGGCTGTTTTGGTGGGTTGTCCTGTATGCTTCCAAGGGTTAGGGTCTCTTTTCCAGGTGAGCTGACTAGGCGCAGGTGTGCTGAAGTATATAATTAATCCCAGGATTGGGAACCACTGTTGTAGACAGTGCTGAAAATGTGTCCTCAGTCCAAGCCCTACAGAGCAAAAAGAGCTGGGTTTTGACTTCCTGAGTTCACACAACTTCTACCACAAAGCCTTGGTTTATGTTGAACACAGATGGTCTGTTTTGCATGTCCTTGCATTCATGGGTTTTGCACTTTCGTCACAGCCATGCATGACAACTGAGCACTTCAACTCCAGGATTTTTGGTGGCCAAAGCTAATACTAACAATTAATACTAATATAGTAATAATCATAATGCTGAATAAATAAGGAGTAGCATTTAAAATGTTTCCAAATATGGACCAAATTGCAGATATTTTTTTTTTTTTATTTTAAAGAAATTGATAAAAGNTGTTTCCAAATATGGACCAAATTGCAGATATTTTTTTTTTTTTATTTTAAAGAAATTGATAAAAGTATCCCAAAAATGCTCTAATCATCTTAAAACTTCCTGGATCCAGATCTACAGCAACATTGCATTGATTCTTCCTGGGCCACATCCACCCATACACCAAATTTCATTCAAAATTGGATCAGAACTTTCAGAATAATCCTGCTGACAAACCAGCCAATAGATGTGGGTGAAAACAGAATCTCTTCAGTAGAGCTGGTGATTATAAAGTGCTATGTGCTGTGTATAACACAACTCAGTTTTTATGATTCTCTGGTAAAGACTGAATAGGCAGTCTAACACAGGTTTTTATAGCCAAATAAATGATTATAGACATTTCAGGTAGTGTGACCATTACTCCATTGCAACCTAGTTTTTACAACCAGGACTTAATAACTAGGACAGCTCAGTAACTATAAACAGGAACTAGGTGAGCACATGTGATCCTGGCAGAATCCAGGATTTTGCAAATCATCCAACAACAGTCTTTTTCTTCCTCTTGGGTTGAACTCAGAGAAAAACATCACTGATAGCCTGATACAAGCTAGGCTCAGAGAGCAACTTATGCCATGTCCATTGATTATTTCATTGTATCTGTGAAGGACTAAAGCCGAGAAGAAAATAGATTACCTTTGGGCTAATCTAAGCAAGCACCACACACAGCCTTGAGAGAATCATCTCAAATCAAGGAAACAACTTTCACTGAGCCTCTGGGCAGGATGAACCATCAGGATTATGCTCTACTCTGATTAACATGGAAGGATAAGACGTGCATATCTGTGGCATGCAGATCTACAACCTCTGAGCGTCTCTCATTTTAGTATCCCATTTCTAGTGGCTTTCATTTAAACTCAAGGGACCAGAGAGAGAGAGAGAGAGAGAGAGGAAGGAGATGGTTGATGATAAAAAGCCTACAGACATTCATCTTTTTTTTTTTTCTTTTTAGCAGAATTGTTGCTTGTCTATCTGTAGCCCTCTTTTAGCCAGGACATCAGATTTCATTATGCTGTGCTGCAGCTGAGCTGTAGCCACAGATTTAATCAGGAGTCCAATCATCCTATTGCCACTAACCACAAATACTGTATGCCTATCAATAGGGATTCCTCTCATGCAAAACTCTGCATTGAAGCTAGTGTATCATATACAAAATCAAGGGTTAATTAATCAGGACTATCATCAAAGTACAACTGAGATCATCAAATGTAACCTATAATGAACAATTTATTATACCATCAAAAATCCACTTTAGAGCCCTAATTGGATTAATCAGATCATTAATTTAAGGCACAATGCTTGAGAGAACATTGGAGCGTCTGTTCTGCAGAGCTAGCATGTGATTTTAGGTTTCTCATAAATTCACCACTTTCATTTAGATACAAAATAGATATTACAGGTTGCTGCATGGACCGACATGCAGTAATAGCTAAGATTTGATTGATGAGTTAAGCTTTGAATAAAAATCTGTAAAAAGGGAGGGCGTTGTCGAAGCAACTGAAGTCAGTGTGAGCTTCATCTCCTCATGCTGCCTTTGTGGCTAAAGCTGACAAAAGTAAAGAACAACCAAAGGTATTAAGTAACTAAGTACATTTATTCAAGTACTGCAGTTTTGAGGTACTTTCACCGTGGAAGTCTTTGTCCTTTTACTCCACGATATTTCAGAGGGAAATATTGTATTTTTATTGCACTACATTTATCTTACATCTGTGTTTACAATATATTTTACAGATTCAGATCTTCTTCTTTTCCTTTCGGCTTTCCCTTCAGGGGTCACCACAGCGAATCATCTG